>OY720459.1:51798203-51930703 GCA_963082715.1 Harpalus rubripes
GAGTGATCGTGAATCAAACATAAAAAGTCGTTCGTGATTGGTCGTGATTACATTTTTAGTCCCGTGAGCGTGCGTGATCGTGAACAAAATGTTACTCACTCTAATAGCCAGTTTACTAAACTATAAATGCTTTACATTCTTTAGAGGCTCGTTCTATTTATTTACCTACTAGTATTTTTCATGCCGTAAGTTACGTTAAAATTTACGACACGTTCATATGAATTTATGTAATTATATAAATAGCCAACAAAGCACAGGAGATAAAATGTTTTCCATAAAATTATTTATGACATATAATTTAGATGGATAAATATACTTTATGTGCTATGTATACAATTATATTTAACTTGTCTGTCATGTGTGAATATATCATGCAACAGAACTAATAATGAAATTACTTAATCTTGTTTGTTGTGTTCTCTTGTTTATTATGGGGGTCACGGTAGAATAGGGCAGTTGCAAGAATTTTTAGATGCCTTCTAAGTATTAAATTTAAAAAGATACATCATTATTTAAATAGCCTCAAATTAGAAAATATCAGCAAATATCCATTGGATATTTTACAATTAATTTTTGAAATTTGGATATTTTCAAAAAGTCACGTGATCTGAAACAGAATGTGACGTCACAACACATATATCTTCATCGGCTCCAATTGGTCCCTTATAGTGTCAATTCTTTGTATTTTGTTACAAGTGTTATCATAAATATATTGTCAAAGTTGTCAAACAAGTGTCAAATTTTTGAGTTTGGTTCGTGGTAGATAATACAAAATTCAATATAAAATGAGTAATTTACAGTATCTTATTGTGTGCCTTCTTGCAAAAATGCGCTAGGAACAAACCTATACTATTGAATTTATAAATATGCCAAAAGATGTGAAGAAAAGAAAATTGTGGCTGGAAGCAGTAGGTCGAAGAGCTGATGGTTGGGTTTTTACATTTTATTTTACCTTAACTCTTTAACACACCTTATTTTGGCAACAGTAACACAGTCGTTTTCTGATTCAGCCATCATCCAGCTTTTGATTTTCGGTTAACTGTCCGACTTAGCTTGAGTGTTCTGTATTAGCCATTATTACTCATTTATAATGGAAAATGCCAGCGTCGTATGTCAAATTAGAAGTTTGTTATTAACATGTGACAAACTATCGCCTACACTTATTTATCTAAATAACAAAAATAAATGTAGGTGATGGAAAAACTGTTTTTCTATTGGTTGTGAATGACGTAATGTATGTGCTTCTACGACACAGGAGTGGGGGGTTGTTTTTCATGACTATTTTTGGCGCCATATTCGTATTTAATTATTTACGAAAATAACAAGTTATTAAAAAAATAATTATTAATAAGAACAATATTGCATGAACTTTCATTTAAAACACTTTTTGAAAAATGTGAAACAAGCTCATTATGAAAATAAGGAAATAAGGTATAGGCCGTAGAAAACAAAATTTCTACTTTAATTTTAACCAGTTGTGTATCTGTCATTTGAAATTAATTAAGAGAAAGTTTAATTAGTTAAAAAATGACTATTTAATAAACACTGTTTACCAAGACTGCAACTCCAATTATTTCTCATCATCCCTAACATCATACTAACAGTCAATAAACATTTTTGCACGATCGGGTTATTTTTTATATTTACCGATAGTGTTTCCAAGACAGTAGGTCTTATTGTCAAATTACTGAACGGTAAGTGATGTGACACGTCGGTAAGTGATGTGCTTCACTTACCGTTCAGGAGGCGAGACGGTAATAAATAAATAAAAACAAAAATCAAATCTTACTTCAAAAATGACAAATAAAATTTTTTAATATGGCAAAATAATTTTCAAATCTTATTTTTTTAAAAAAATTTATGCGACGATCGTGCAAAAAATAGTATAAGCATCACGAACGTTAAGGAATTACCGATCTCAGACAAAATTGGGACCTTCACTTCGCTCAATCCCCAAACATTGTCTTCGATCGGTAAACTGTCCTTACCGTTCTTAATACTTAATATACTATTTTATAAGAATTGTAACTAATTATATTTTTTCTGTTTCAGGTAAGAAAAGGATTACATTTTCAAACTATTCTTAAAGAAAACTTGACAAAGGTAAAAGACTCTTTATTTTTTACTTATTAGTATAAAATATAAAAACATGTAACAATATAGTTTTCAATGACTTTTTAATATTTTATTAGACATTCATTTAACAAAGAGATAATATATCATCCGTTCAGGAGCCGAGAGGGTAAATAAGTAAAAACAAAAATTAAAGCTTACTTCAAAAATTTTTTAATATGTCAAAATAATTTCAAATCTTATTTTTCTTTTAAATTTTGAGCGTCGATCATGCAAAAAATAGTATACGCATCACGAACGTTAAGGAATTACCGATTTCAGACAAAATTGGGACCTTCACTTCGCTCAGTCCCCAAACATTGTATTCGATCGGTAAACTGTCCTTACCGTTCTTAATACTCATTATACTATTTTTCAATGTTTAGTATGTCCTAAGTTAATTTTGGAGTGTGTATTTTTCTGTTTTGGTTTGGAAACATAAACGAATGAAGAATTAACATCCAAAACACGTCTCAAGCTAGAAAGGGAAAACAAAGTCGCCGAAATTGATGTCGATGCTAATCACACTTTACTACATCATAAACATTTTATTGCTTGTAGTTTGTAGCTCTCCAAATTGATGTTAGAAAAAATCACCCACACATACACAAAGCCGCACTGTCATTAAAACTGATGCGATGCCATTAAAGAAAAGATCTATGTAATTAATTTATTAATTAGTGATACTCGTATTAGCATTTTGAATAGGGCTGTTGCAAGAATTTTTATATGATTTCTAAGTACTAAATTTTAAAATATATTGTTTTTTAAAGAGCCTCAAATTTAAAAATATCACGTAATATCCAGTAGATATTTTTCAATTAATTATTGAAATTTGTAGGGGTCTCGTGGCCGCGTGTCTGAGTGTCTGGTCGCGAATCTGGGACACTGGGTTCGATCCCGACCGACGCCAAATATTTAGAATTTTAATTGGCACTAAATTGACCTCTGTGGTGCACTCTCCACGCCAGCAATGAGTGCTCGTGAGGTGACGCCTGGTAAACGCCCGCACGGTACAAATATGTCATTATCATTACCGATATCAACAAATTAACAAATTAATATAGTTAACGACGAACTGAAAAAATTTGTGCTATGGGTGGCCAAAACAGTTTAAGATTAAACGCTAGCAAATCATCCCTTCTTGTTATAGGTAATTACAACCATATAACACAGAACATACTGTTAGATGGCGTGCCTCTTCAAAGAAGTTCTTGTGTAAAAATATTAGGTCTGACTGTGGACGAGAATCTGAAATTTGTGCAGCATTTAAACTTACTGCTGCTAGACTTAAAATGCGACATTTGTATCAGTTCAGACATGATTTAAGCCCAGAGGTTAAATTACGCCTGGTTAATACATTAATCTTGCCGATTTTAGATTACTGCTCCTGCGTCTACATTCCTATTCTATCACAGACGGAAAAAAATAGAATTACCCTTTTTCAAAATTCATGTTTACGCTTTGTTTACGGTGTATGTAAGTACGATCATATATCTTAGTACCGAATACGTGCTAAAATGAACACCATAGATGATCGCCTGAAATCCTCCTATCTCTGTCTCGTACACAAAGTAAAATTAACTGGTACTCCACATTATTTAACGAATAAATTAGTTCCTAAGCAATATAATTATACGCTACGAATAAAAGATTTGTTCATAGTACCATCCTACAGAAAATCTAAATTCAAGGCAGCTTTTTCCTATCTAGCACCATCTTTATATAATGCTTTACCTGAAAATTTAAAATCTCTTGCTTATGGTTCTTTCAAATATCACGTAAAAAAATTGTATAATTCATATGTTTAGTTTGTAATGGCTTTCCGATTTCATAACACCTATACGACCTATGCCTTTTTCCTTTTTCTTTTTCTATGCGTTTTATTTTTTGTTAATCTTTATTTAAATTTATTTTTTTGTAAACAAAATACTTTGTTGACTTATGATGATCTGTTATAATCATTGTACGGGTTAGGTGGAAGAACAGCCCTTGGCTGAACCTCGACTTTGACGTACGGTCAATAAAGATTTTTATTATTATTATTATTATTATTATTATTATTATTATATCTGCGTACAAAGCAGATTTGCACCCCCAGCAATGGGTAAGATGCCGTGATCAATTTTCCAAATCACTTTAAACAGACTTATCATTCGAATTACCTATGTAATGTATACCACGAATTCACTTCGTGATAAGTACGTCTAATATACTTATTTATTGTTTTATATAGTCAATATATAATGATTAATCCTTATTCACATCGGCATATTTCATATCTTATCTTAGTTGAATTATGGGTAATCCTTATCTATTCAATTCAGCATAGCAACTAACCTATTCCAACATACCTACGTAAGAGTATTTTAATATGGATATATACGAGTCATACATACATAAAATCATGCATTTCTCACTTAGTGGGTTAGCACAAACCCGAAACAATAATAATACTAATAACAATAACATCAACCACCAAAATAATCACTCTCTCTTTCAACAACATTCTTACTAACCTGACACCATACAACAAATATTCCTCTCTTAACATATTAAAGTGACCGATTTTCGGTAGCGAAATACCGCAACCGGACCACAATAATACTTACGAAACAATCATCCTTCGCCACACATTCCTGTCTAAGCACACTTCTTTCGCCTATGCCACATTCATAATCGCATTCATACAAGCTCTCCTTCTCTTCTCACTCGGAAACTTTCTCTTTTACCACCTTATCAATCACATCCATTCACTTACACACTGGAAGGCCACGCAATCGAACACCCTCAATGGTGGATTCCACCTTTTTTTTATATATAATTTCATCTGAACGTATTAATAAAACTAAGACTGTCGGTGAAAATCCGGTGAAAAAATTCCTATTAACAAGCGAGTTATAATCCTCCGAAATTTGAAAATATAGATGTGATGTGACGTCACATATATAAGTTTTTATATCAAACTATTTTTTCGTGGACCTAAATGTTCTTGAAATATATGCTATTTCTAAATTATATTTATAAAAAATAAATGAATATCATTATACTGTACAAGTCGACATAATTTATAATTGGAAATGTATTTGAATTATTAAGTTTATTGTAAAGTATATATATTCAAATAAAAACTGTTTGAGAATTGCACTACTAGACTGATAGCCACGCCTTCGCTATTTGAATTTCTCTACTTCCATTGGTAGTAGGCTGCGCCCCTAACTCGGTATTCGTTATATATTTATAGGTGGTTTTTGAGTCGCCAATCAAAATAATATATATGGATTTCATATGAGTGACGAGCTGCTAAAATAAAAACCCCCTTATTTCCGAAGTATTTCAATTATATGATTTTATTTCTTTATTAATATTCATTATTAAGCATATACTTTCACTATTTTTTACTAATTTCTCTTAATTCGATTGAGATGTACCTAATCCCCTATTTCACCAAGATATATACGCTTTACAAGCCGTTCACTCTTCATTCTCTCCACATGACCAAACCATCTCAACTGGCTCATTCCTACTCTCTTAACAACATTCTTCCTAACCATACATTCTTCATACATCAAATTATTCCTCACGCGATCCCGTCTTACATATCCACATACACCACGTAAATATCTCATTTCCACGGCAGACACTCTTTTTATGCTTTCCCGTCCAGGCCCAACATTCGCGTCCATACATCTTTTAGAATTGAGCCATTTTCTATTTGTTTTTAAAAATATGTACTTAACGCCATGGTTTGGAAAGAAACATGTTTTACTAGCTTATATTTTATAATTTAGTATTATATTATAATAAATTCTAGTATAATAGCCGTTTTATTTTTAGTCAAAATCTCAGTTCGCCTCATCCCACTTCAAATATACTCAGTAAATTGTTGTTCTTTTTGTCCTAACTTAGCTGAGTGGTACTAAGTGTACTCACGTCACATTCTGTTTCAGATCACGTGACTTTCAAAATATTACACAAATTTGAATAATTAATTGTAAAATATCTAATAGATATTTCGTGATATATTCAAATTTGAGGCTCTTTAAAGAACAATATCTTTTAAACAACCAAGTGAGTGATGAAGTTAAGATAAATCTAGTGTAATAGCTATTAACATACCTAGGAATGTTATGTATATCATAACTGCCGAAGATGTCGGTTTGAAATCCGAGCTCGTAGAGCGAGGATTTTAAGACATCTAAGGCTTGTTATGATTAATAACACCCGTGGTTTGTTCAATAGTTTATCGGTTTCAGAAAATTAAGACATTATTGATAAATACCATTTTTTGAAATTCTCTCATTAATGCTACTTTCAGATTGCTATGGTTAACAGAACAATTATTTTGACTTATGTCAATATGACAAATATTCAAATTATTTGCTTTGTTCCACATGTTTATTACTTTAGAATAAAGTAGACCGTATTTAGAACGATAGGCTACCGTTATCTGTATGTATTAATGAAGAGCATTATATTTTCAATTTATTTTATTTTCATTTTGTAGACCGTTGTTGACAAGTCAGTATGGTAATAATATTACCATACAGGTACTGTTATTACTTAGTTACCAGCCTACTTTTGTACATGTAAACAATGGAATAATAGCCTGAAACCGGTAAAATGGATTAATGTACTGATAGTATGACCTGTGCCCCATAGATTTAGCGTAATATTTGTGTTGTGTGTATGGAAGGCAGCAGAAATGAATATTTGGCTTTGGGCCATCCCACGGGATAGAAATAGAGTTCCTGCATACCGCATCTGGATCCACGGAACATCCACATGCCAAATGAACACACATACAACAAATTAGACAACTTTCAGGACACTACTCTCATAACCACATACTTGCAAATTTTATATTCTGGACCGGTTAACATTTTTAACAAACAAATTATAAAAAGTACGCAAATGGTGAGAAATTTCTACAAATTTCTTTCGATTAGTTTAAAATATAGATTTTAAACTTACAAAAACTGAATTTGTTATTCAAGTATTTCGCCATTTAATATTGGGTCACATCGCCTTTATTAGTACCCAATACCAGCTTTATTTGGATCCCTAAGTCCTGCACATATTCCTGTGAGTACTGTCCCATATGTCTTACAAGGTAGATTTTACTGTACCCACTGAATTTTTACGAAGTTGCTTTTCATTGTGCCAAAAGTAAAGTGTCTCGGTAGAAGCTAATGGGCTGTTACAATAATTTTTATATGCCTTCTAAGTATTAAATTTAAAAAGACATCATTATTTAAATAGCCTCAAATTTGAAAATATCAGCAAATATCCATTAGATATTTTACAATTAGTGTTTGAAATTTGGATAATATTTTCAAAAATTCACGTGATCTGAAACAGAATGTGACGTCACAACACATAATCTTCATCGGCTCCAATTGGTCCCTTATAGTGTCAATTCTTTGTGTTTTGTTACAAGTGTTATGATAAATATATTCTCAAAATTGTCAAACAAGTGTCAAATTTTTAAGTTTGGTTCGTGTTAGATAATATAAAATTACAATATCGTATTGTGCCTTCTTGCAAAAATGCGATAGGAACATACCTACTATTGAATTTATAAATATGCCAAAAGATGCGAAGAAAAGAAAATTGTGACTGGAAACAGTAGGTCGAAGGACTGATGGTTGGGTTTTACATTTTATTTTACCTTAACTCTTTAACACACCTTATTTCGGCAACAGTAAAACAGCCGTTTTCTGATATAAATTCAGCCATGATCCGGCTTTTGATTTTCGGTAAACTCTCCGACTTATGGGCCGATTCTGTTCTCATTTGTAAGTCTTACAGGCCTGTAAATCTGTAAAAAAGTGGCAAAAGCACATCTATTCTTGTTGATTAATATAAAATTATACATAAGAGTGGCATCTTGCGTTGCGATTTTGTTCATTATTTACAGATTTACAGATCTGTAAGACTTACAGATTTGAACAGAATCGACCCATTAGCTTCAGTGTATACTGTTTTAGCCATTATTACTCATTTATAATGGAAAATGTCAGCGTCAAATGTCAAATTAGAAGTTTGTTATTAACATGTGACAAACTATCGCCTACGTTTATTTATCTAAATAACAAAAATAAATGCAGGTAATGGAAAAACTGTTTTTCTATTGGCTGTGAATGACGTAATGTATGTGCTTCTATGACACAGGAGTGGGGGTTGTTTTTCATGACGCCAATATTCGTATTTAATTATTTACGAAAATAACAACAAATTATTAAAAAAATAATTATTAATAAGAAAAATATTGCATAAACTTTCATTTAAAATACTTTTTGAAAAATGTGAAACATTTTTCGTATGGCCCAGAATAGGGGCCCCGAAAATTCGAATCGCTACACACGGAAATAGGTCCCAGTCCGACACTGATTATAAACGACAGATTTGTTCAATAAACTACCTAATGACAGTTTATAAATGGGAATGAGACTAAAGAAATGGCCATATACAAACTAGTTTTAGTAAGTGTCTTTGAAAGTTGGAAAATTTGTGATTTTCGACGAAATTTTTGCATGCGTAAATATAGTTGAGGTGGGAAAGTGTAAACTAATTTGGACTATAGTTGTATTTGCTAGTTCCTCAATTGAAAAGAAATAAAAAATTGGATCAATAGTTATATATAAAGGAACTTAACACGTTGTCAACATTAGTAAATAATGTAGGTATGTATTTAAATTTATAAAAATTAAATGGTAGGAGGTATTCTGTTGACTACATTTATCATAATTTTATGACGTTTTCAACTGCATAAATATTATATCTTCAACTGCATGAATATTGATTAATTTTTTTCCTAATTTATAAACAGGAAATATTTTCTATTTGAAGGACTTCAAGATTTATCTATTTTTGATTGTTCATATCAATATGATTACATAATATTCTTAAAAATTAATTAATTCTATAGAAAATATTTGATTGAAAACTAGTTGTCAATCTACAGCCTATACAAGATCATAACAGAAACTTATAAATACTTTCATGTCAGTCGGTTGAAATTACGAAACTCAACTGTCAATTCGAAGATTAGAATCTACATATTATTAATTTTATAAATAGGAACCTCGTTGTTAGTCACTGACACTAGTTGCTAAGGCAATTTATTTTATAAAATTAAAGCATGATGCGCTAATAGCAATGAAAAGTAGATGAACTCGCTAAAAAGGGAGTCAATTTACCGTTTTATGGACCTGAACCTTCTTGCGTACTCATTAGCTGTAACATTGGTCAGTCGAAGAAATTTATTTCATACTTTTCGACAAGTCAAAGACCTATTAGCTCTCAGCAAAAAGGACCTTAGAATTATGAAAGGTCTCTTTACTGGTCATTGTTCCCTGAAATACCATCTATGTCGACTCTACGAAGAGGACCAATAAACATCGGAACACATTGACCGTTAGTATGAACAACTGATTAAGGGTGATTAACGAGCATTTGATTAGCATTGTTTTATCTGTGTCAATAGTTTATGGATTATTTTAGAGAAAAAACTTCAAAGAAAAGTTATAGAAAAATTAATTGCACGCTATGACCATAAGGAGATTTAACCATCTAGGTAAAAGGTACCATTAGTGATGCACGCGAGGCGACACGAGACGAGAAATATAAAATATTGATCTCTTCTCGTTTTCGGACATTTTTTGGTAACTTGCTGGCAACCAATCACTCCGCTTCTCTCCGTTTTGGCTCCCATCGACGCTTCATCCTTTACTTTTCAGGGGCTGCAAGAAAATGTTAACTGGAGTGAATTAGGGACTGAAATATTGGAGAAAATTAGTTCTATTGAATGCAAAATCGATTTTGTCTTTATTTTGCATTTCCGTGCTCTGAGACCGATACCAATCGACTCTAGATAGACTCAATAATATAGTAAATTCATATAATTTTCACATTCACGTATTCTTTGCACGAATTAGCCTTGACTCCACTCCTTGTACGGTGCATTTTTAATTTAATTTATGAGTCAAAGCTATAAAGTTACAAATACTTTTTATTGCGAGACTCTCGCGAGATTACTCGCTGTTATATCGATCTCGCCTCGAATTTTAAACTGGAATTTCGCTCTCGTTCTCGTGTTGCATAATGCAACGAGACTAGGCGAGATGCGAGAGTACTCTCGCCTCGTCGTGCAGCACTAGGTACCACGTAGGTAAGATTAGTATAGCTTATGCCGGTTGCCTAAAACCAATACCTGCTTAGTGGCATAGCTCCACCTAAAGTTCGACGGTCGACGGCAAATATGGTAGAGCGCTCCAAACAGTTATAGTTTGTTTAAAGATATTTGCAAATGTACCTGCCTCGACTTACGCAGCGAGTGGCTTCTTAAGTTTGAATTTTAAGAATTACAGAAGACAGGTACATTTGCAAATATCTTGAAACACACCATACATGATCCTCGACACCCAATGTTCGGCCAAGAACCAGCTCGGTCACGACTTAAATCAAGACAGGTCTTCACTTCGTGCATTCTATGACAGATACCAACACTGCAAGACGCCTAATGAGGGATGAGACATTAAAGCCAGATGATAAAGCAATGGATATCCTTCCAGATGAGAAACTACCACCAGGTAATGACCAGAAATGGCCCATTTGGAAATCTTTAAATCGCCTACAAAGTCAAGTAAGAAAATGTGCAGTAAACATATTCAACTGGGTGTACGAAGCAGAATCCACTTTTTGTCATTGTGGTCAAGAACAAACTATGGTCCACCTATTCACGTGCGCCAACTTAGAAGAGGAATGCACGAGGGAAGATCTGGCTAAGGCAACACCAGCTGCTGTAAACTGTGCAATTTTTTAGATGAATACTATTTAGTTAGGCCACTTCTCTGCCAGTTTTTGCGGACGGTTTTTCCTCTGGCACAAGGAGAGAATCTCCGGAGAAGATGATCCTCTCCGTCCTAGTCTTTGATATCCAAATTTGACTGTTTATATGGTTTTAACAAGTGCTCAGCAGACTCACTCCATGTAGTCCGGATGCGATATTTCGCTATCGAAAATGGGTCACTGCAGTTTGTAAGGAGTGATAAGTATTTGTTGTAATATATTATATATTTATTGTGTATTTTTATTTATTTATGTATATTGTATATGGTTTGAAAACGAATAATAATAATAATAATAATACTAATAAAAGATATATTTTTTTTATTAACTTTTTTCATTTATAATTTAACTAGGATATATGGGCGATAATACATGCATTACTCTAATATATACAATTCACATTCCTTTTTGACCTGTTCTCGGTGTCCTCTTCCACACGCGTCAGCGACGGACTGGCCCTCTACGACGCGTTCCCCTAAGTGGGATAAAATACACATTGTCATTCCAATTTACAACAAGACAAGAGGGGGGGGGCAGGAATAAGGTTGCTCCCAAGTCCCAGACTTGGGCAGGCGCCCCGCATGTTAAATGCGGCCTAACACCTCGTGGATTCCGGTACCCATATCCGCAAAAGTATACACCCAGTGCATGGACGAATTGCTGGAATATGGCTCTCGTGAATAGTCATTTCTGAGCCACTAGCGGTACCGTAGCCACATACGCATGTCCCAGACATGTTGAGTTCTCAGAACTCGACTTCCCAGAGGTCAATGGGTCCCAGACCCATTATGAGAGTTTAGCTTACGATCACACGTGTTTAGGTCCCAGACCTATCATGATAAACCCCAGGTTTATCCTTTACGTCCCAGACGTTCTCGTGTATCTCAGCCTCTCAGGTGGTGTTTCTCACACCTCGGAGCATATAGCTCCATAGACCCAGAGTTGTCCCAGACAACTCTTCGGATAATTAGGAAACTACTACATACGTTTGCGGCCACAAACTAATAATGCAAATGTATATTTCACATATACCATGCATATCAAATACACAAGCAATGTAAAACATATCAATCAAGCATCCGGTGATCCACACCAAACTATACCTGTATAATAATTAGAATGACAGCGAGTTCTACCACTCACCTATAATTACTGCAAGCATCTCGTCTTTTCATTATTGATACTGTTCACAGTTTCACCCACGTCCGTATATGACTGCTAGCACACAGCAACTAAACATTGAAGGGTCGGGGGTTGTTGTTATTGTGTTTAGGATTTTCAAGTGTTTTTGCCTTAAGCCAGCGCTTCTAAACCAGTGGCGCCCAGTCGAAAAGCGAATCTTACAATAATAATAATAATAATAGCTTAAAACTGTAAACATTATCCGTCGACTCTGCGCAGAAGACGAAGAAACTTCGAAACACATTGTATGTGATAACTAAGATTTACAATAGATCTTAGGTCGCAGTGTCAAAATTTCTTAAAGCCCGTATCTAATTAATAATGGAATATTGGTTCTCTTGCATTCGATGGAACCAATTTTAAGAACATTAGTCTCTGACCCGAATTGAAATAGCAATTAATTAAAATATTTGAAGCTATGTTGTGAATTTTTTGACCGAGATGCAAGTGCAGTCTCTTCCTCATCATTTATCTTGTAAAAGTGCAACAAGTGCAGTGCAATGCAGTGCTCGATGCGTTGCGTAGCGATGCGCGATTCACATCAGCCAACCAGCCAACTACCGACTCATTTATTTTAATTACCCACTCACATGCCAGCGGATTCTATAATGCAAAACAGAAATACATTCATCGCATAACATAACGAATACTTCGATAATCATTATTAAAATTGATATTCTAGATGAAACTATTTTTACCTTTTATCTACCTTATAAGTAATAGAGGAATTGGGACTCGCACTAAGACATGTCAGATATGTAAACGTCAAAAATCATCGTTTCGTTTAACATAAAAAGATGTTTTCACGCTTTGATTTTATAATTTCATTTGAAAATGTGTGGAAAATAAGCGAATTAAAGAAAATGAACATAAGATACTTCAACAATTGCTGGGTTGAAAGGTGTACGAGTACAACAAAATACATATTCCATAATTTTTGGCAAAGAAAATAAAATTGATCAACTGAATGTATTAAAAATAAATTTAAATGTATTGCAAAACTTTAATCTAGATAAATAAATATGCTCTTCTTTGCATTTCCCAAAATAAAATAAATAAATAAATATATCATCACGGCTTCTTACCCATTGCTGGGTGTGCCAATCTGCTTGTACACATATCGGTAATGATGACATATTTGCACCGTGCAGACGCTTACCAGGCGTCACCTCACGGGCACTCATTGCTGGCGTGGAGAGTGCACCACAAGAGTCAATTTTGTGCCATTTAAAATTGGAAATATTTAGCGTCGGTCGGGATCCAACCCGGTTCCCCAGATTCGCGACCTGACACTCAGGCACACAGCCACGAGACCGCATTTCCCAAAAGGAGATTATAATAAAATTTTGCAGGTACGAGGGATGCTCTGTTAATAGTTAGTAGCAGGCCATGGAATCTCACTTAGCTAGAAACAATTGCAAAAATTGAATTTCGCATTAGTTGACATTCGTTACCCACAATGAGGTGTTGCACGGTTTTTTTTTCTTTGCTTTAATCAAAAGAATAAGAAAAAATATTTAGCCCCTATTTTTTATTTTTTTCGTATTATTCTTTATTCATGAGAAAATTGTCTTTGAAATTATAATGTTCGAATTTCCGCTTCCCCTTTCGCCTGATGACGTCAGAATAAAACTAACCAATGAGGGTGTGGCTTACATTTGCCTCCGACGGAATTTAAACGAGTGACAGTCATGACAGCTGTCAACTACTACTGATTTTTGTATTTGGAAATAATCAAACATGGTTGTAAAAAAGTGTTTTGTGCAGTGTGCCCAAATAGAACTGATAATAGGGAAGCATAAAACATAGTGCCTCAAAACGAAGAAAGAAGAATGAAATGGTTGTCGCAAGTAAAGATAAAAACATAAAATCAAAACTACTTTGTTGTAAAGATCATTTTGATGTAAATATAAATATGTTTATAATTAAATAAGAACTATTGAATACATTTATTTTTTAGCTGGAAAATGATGCACTCAGGCTACGGTTTCTTATACCGGCTAATCTTTGCACTATTGGACCATAAGAGAGATTGATAAATCCAGGATAAAATATTATTAGACGGTATTGCTTAAGACCACTACTGACGATAATGTCAATCTCCAACTGAAGAGGATCTATTCCAATGTGTCGCTGGAATATGTTTTATATATGTTTTAATAATATTGTATTCTGTATGTTCCTAACACGAAATAAATCCAAAAGTCAAAATAGAAAATAAAGTGTGTATGTGTGTCATAAAGTATCAGGTGTCAACTAAAATGGGAAAAAGAGAGAACGGGGCAAAATTACTCAGAAATAGACAAAGAAAACATGTTGGAGATAAATAAATGTAAAAATAATATATGGGATTAAATTTATAATGAATTTAATTTAATTAATGTTGACATGTGTCAAATTTATTTTACACAATAAAATTTACTTCCTCGAACATCGGTGGAGTAATTTATTCTGTAGATTTACTTAGCTAGTATTTTTATTCTTGTTTTGACGAAAATCTCTGGAATAAACTATTTTACTTCAGGAGTAAATTTTACTTTGCTAGTGCTTTACTTATCCATTTTTTATAATAATGGGCATGAAACTATGAAATATAACGCTATAATATAATAATAAATAACTAAGAACTACGCTAAAGAACCAAAAATTACGCTGCACTATACGTCAGACCTTATGTCACACAGTTGTCATTAAAGCAGTCATTGACGTTGATGTATGATACATTTGTTTTTTTTTATCATCTTTCCAGTTTTGTCATTGGCTAATGTAAGTCTGATGCCACAGGCGGTGTAATTTGGCGCCAATTCAAAAAATAAATTTTTAAACTGCTACTGTGCTTAATATATACAGAAATTTGAACAGAAAATCATATTTAATCACACTGTAGAACGTACTTATTCGAATTTCAGAACAAAAAAGATATGTTAATTTTTTTTGCAACACCTCATTGTCAAACGTTTCGATTTCTTTGTGAAACGTAGTTAATTTTGTAAGTTAGATAGTTTTGCATTTTTAATTCAGTTTAAATAAGCATTCCGCGAACTGCCTTTAGAGCTATGATTTAGTATGACTATAAAAGACAGTTAGGATACCAGCAAAGCCATGAAAATTTGATAGCAGCTTTTGGTAATGTTACCCCTTCATTATCTGTTGTTAGTCATTGGTTCCGCGAATTTCAACGAGGGCGAGAGCTGCTAGAAGACGAAGCAAGACCTGGAAGACCTGCGGATTCAGTCCAATCGAAATATTACTAATAGGGAGATTCAGGAGGAAGTGAAGATTGGATCCTCGATAGTGAATACCATTTTGCATTAACATCTTGGGATAAGAAAGCCAGCAAGCCGTTGGATACCACATTTGTTATCAGAAAGTCAAAATCAGGATCGAGTAGACTGGTGTAAATTTATGTTGCAAAAATTTGACGGAGGAGCTTCCAAGCAGGTGGCATTCATTGTAACAAATGACGAATCTTGGGTATATAGTTATGACCCTGAAACTAAACAGCAGTCTCTAGTGTTTGGGTATTCGTAGATGAAGACTTGCCCACAAAAGTAATTCGTGGCAGAAGCGTCAATAAGAAAATTATTGCTGTTTTTTTTTTCGCCGAAGTGATTCTGTTGCTGTTATTCCACTTGAAAATCACACAGATGTTTGCAAAAATTACAAAAATTCAACGATTTTTTAATAACTAACATTTTCAGCGCAACCCTCGTATGTAGTTTTAATACAATTATTAACAGTATTGATTAAATAGAATTTGTAGATTCATTGATTTTACTAATATTTGTCCCCGTAGACAGTGTAGGTCCAATTCAGAAATGCCACATGTCAAGTAACGCCACAAGTAGTATTTAAACCCGAATTTACGAATTGTTGCCCATCCACTATGTTTCTCGATAAAGGATTTGACTGATTAAACTAAAAAAATGTATGGAGTTGAACTGTTAACAATATTTTGGTCAAAAATTCAGAATGTAAACAAATTTGACATATCCTACGGGCGGCCATGACAGGTGCGCTTCCAGCACCGCCAACTGATTATGCGGGTCCCAATAGTCGAAACAGTGGAAGCACATCCCAAAAAAATATAAGTTATACAAAGGAATTTCAGAAAATTTATTTTTATAGGTTGTGTTTACATATCTGTCAGTTTGACATTCAATGTTGCTGATCTCGTACAATGAAGTTATTGTAAAGAAAACTCAAAATTATGTGTTTCATCTTAAATTTCTTCATCGGAATTATTTACTTTATTATTCTTCTTGCATATATTTTTTCTCTTATAATGAATTACTTTAGTGCCGATTTCTGAACTTTTAATGACGATTTTTGTACACTTTACTGACGACTTCAAAAATAAAATATGAATAATAACGAAAGGCAATCTCATTTTTAATCTACTTGTTCGCAATGTACAATAGGCAATATATATTTTTTATAGTCCATACTTAATCTGGTAACATTTTCAAGTACCAATTATATTTTTATTTCATTCTTATCGATACCTTATCATTGACGGACAGATTCTAAAATTTACATAAAATATTGACAGGTCATTAAAGATTTTTCTACATCAAAATTTCAATATTGATGATGTCCTTCAAATTATTATCATTATCTAAAAGTCACGTTGAACAAAAACATTTATAAGAAGGCATTCAGAATTGTTACTAATCTTATTCTAGGGACCCTAAAAAATGCTTAGTAAAGACATAATCGAATAGACATCATAAAATCACTTTTTTATATTTTGCGTTCATAATGAAGTCATTACGATACGCAATTGCGTATCGTAATGACCTTCATTTCAATACGCATTTTTTTGTTTTAGACGGTTGGTACTAGATGACGTTTCTTTAACCCATTTTTACCTAATTTATTTTTAGTTAGTTGACAATTCATTTTAATAATATAATGTCGAAATTATTATTATTATTTTTTATTTAGGGAAGATTATTTACATGAAAATGTACAATTGGTTACAAATATAATCACAAATTGAGTAAGTAAATGTTATTGTAGAAGGCGCAAAATATAAAAAATAGTATAAAGAACTCATTTTATAAGACTTTCTTTCGCACTTGTCAATTAGAAAATTCGCTAACGCATGTCTTATAAAACACGTTCTTTAATATACTATTATGGAACGCGTTTTTAGATTATATTCTTATGTGAAGTTTGTTCTTTAAAAGCACTTCTTTCCATACCTAAAGTGACGGAAGGAAAAAAGCGATAAAATGCCCCCTAGAGGCACAATTTTTGGGCTAACATGCATTTTTATTCAACATTATCAAGACATGTTTTTTTTTTCTGCTTACTTAATTAAACATTCACTAAGCTCTGTTGATAAAAAGTTCCTAATGAATGATATATTTCTATGTCGAAAGAGATGACTTGTAAATATCTTTGAGTGCGAGAGTTCTTTTCATAGACAGATCACAATAGATGATGCAAGATCTCTGAAAACGGTATTTTTTTTTTCTTTTCAACGCCGAAATCAAAAGAAAAAAGTTTTAAATAATTCTTTAGATAATGGATTCCCTTTTCTGTGATTTTTTTATTAACAAAAAGTCTATGAAGAACTTCAAATACACTTCTATTTTCGGTTGACTAACTATACAACCAAAAAATAAATCAGGTTTTCATGTTTACACTTTAATACGAGAGCAGTTCACGAATTATTATTGTACCTAACATAAAAATCTGATGTGTGCAATATAATACTAATGCTGGAAGTTCCATTCCATATAACTATATGGTCCTATTTACTATTTTCTTTTTAAAACGTTACTATTATTAATTTGAAATAATTAGTTCTTTGACAGTGGTATTTATCTGTCAGTTATACACATTTGAGATATGAACTGTGTAACCAGGGAGTTGTGTTTGTTTCAAGCGTAGGCTCCGGTATTTAAATTATAGATAATTTTATAAATTTATCCATAAAATATATAGAAAAAGTATTTTCATAATACCATACTGTTAAATGTGCTGTAACAGTACTGAAAGCTCAACCAATATATGCGTCAAAACAGCCATGACCGTTATTTTTTTGTTACTATTTTTAAAAATCATGTGTTCCTAAAAAAATCTGATGTGCCTAGCACATTACCTTCCGTCAGTTCTATATACTTTGTACAAATTCCACTCAGAAAATTTCTTGCAAAAGATTCAATATTTCCAATAAGTATTTTGTACAAATTCTATACAGAAAGTTTCTATATTTCCAGTAAAATTATAACACAAACATACTACGTCAATTGCACTTGACACTGACATCTGTCAATCAGAATTTTCTTAATATAGTAGATGTTTCCATGTTTATAGTAAAGCTGGCTGTTTTATGAAATTTAATTTCTTTATAATTTTTTTACTCTATATCTATGGAATATAAGGTATAAGATGTAATCAAATTGTATAGAGAATAAAAATTCTTTAATATTTATAACACAGCGTTTTTTTCAAGAAAAACTGTCAAAATCTTCAAATTGGGGTACTCCCGGTCGACCAATTATAACCAAAATCTAATCCGCTCTTCATTTGGATATAAAGAAGAGAAATACGAAAAAATTATATTTTTTTGAAAGGTTGTATTGGAGTTATGCGATCCGAAAAGGTGACGGAAAGTAAAAATCGCAGCATCATGAAATTGTCATGAAGACCTGTCACCTGTCAATATGCCATAAAAAATAAAATTTTCAGAAGATATTTTAAGTTATTATGAAAAATACTGAACGTCACACGGCTGATATGCAAATAACTGACTCGGTTGATTGTAAAATCGAGGCAACAGCGTCTGTTATTTGCTTCATATAATCCTTATTACGTTAATAACTATAATGCAAACCCGTAGAAAACTTATTTATCTTTAATTTTTATAATAACATAAATCTTGAAAAAAATATATTTAATAGTATTTTATGTACCAAGGGCGTTACTATGATGATAATGCCAAGAGGGCGACCTGGCCCGAGGGATAGATTTTATGTCTCACTAGATTATGTGAAATAAGTTTCCATTTATAATAATTTCGATTACAATAATGCTTAAGCTTTGACGTTGTTAAGGATGTTGTTTAATTGTTTTGTTTTATTATCAACATTTATTTATTTTTACAACACCAACGTTTTAAACCGTTGGAGATGGTGGAATGGGTAAATTTGATGTTTCGGAAGATATTTTGTCGAAACGGTGTAAAGAATTTATTTTGAATGTTTCTGTATACTTTGAGGAAGACAAACGTATTAATGATCTAATTATTCCATTCTCGTCTGTAGAAGATATAAGTATTATATTTTGAGGTTCATTATCACATGACAGATCTCAGTTCTTTATTTCTTATGCACTTATTTGTGAGTATTATTACATTTTAGAGAGCTTGTACGGCTTTAGATGTGTCACATGTGGCGGTAAATAATATCAAAAATGAATTCAAATGTGGATAAATATCGTCCCCAAAAAAATTAGTGATCCGTCATCTGTCAAAAATGAATGCGAAACATTACAGTCTGCAATTCGACGGACTTACTATTTTCATGTGTGGTGAAAGGAAATGGTTTTTAAGGTTTTTTTGATAATCAATTTCAAGTATTATAATTAAAATTGATTTATGTGGTGTGCTCTCAAAGCTGTTTTCTTATATTAACTGTTGTAATCAATTAATGTATTAATTGTTGTAATCAATCCTTATTATTATTGTAATGAATTATAATTAAAAAGAAAATAAATTCATTATATACCGTTCATATTATTTTTAATTTGAAGTCCATAAACGAGGATCGGACTATAATGAGAGCGTAATGAAATATTATGCCCTCCCATTATGCCCCGGTTGTTATAGATATGTTTATACACACCGTATCCTAGCAATAAACATTTCATAATACTTTAGTGAGACATAAAGGTATTTTTCGAAGAAAAACACTTTTGAGCTTCAAGTAAAGTGACATTTCCGGTTATCTGATTTGCACCAAAATCTAATGGCTTCTTTCCATATTTGAATAAGGTATTTTCAGTGATAAACAGTGCTTTTATAGAGTCATAAGAACACCGAAATAGAAAAAAGACTAGAATTTGCTAAGCGACGAATAAATTTTGGAGCCGTACTTTTCATAAATACATCTCAGCTTATTTCATCTCAACACACTTATCAACAAAACAGCAAAAATACAGCTATTCATTCAATGCATCATCTCAACAACAAACAGTCCATATTTGGCTGATGGACATATTAATTGTAACAAAACCTTGTGAGCATTTAGCTAGCTGTGACCTCACCACGAATGTGTATGATTCATTGCACTGATTCCGCGAGTGTGTGTCGTATCGCATTCGCGATTCGCAGTGCATTTTGTTGTGAGATGCAGATGCACTGGTGGCTGGCTTAGCTGGTTGGTGACCTCAGTTGGCCATGTACCGAGTGCAGCGACCACGAGTAGGCGTGACTTGCCAGCCAACCAACACAACAAGTGAATGGCAACAACCATGGCTACCACGATACGCAGACACAACCACGAGGGACAATATTTATTTATTGACAGACATATTAACAATGAGTTAACTGTTTGTATATATGAATTAAATTCGAACCCGAGACACCTACCTTGTCGGGATAGTGCTCTACCAACTAAGCTATTGGCTGCTTCTCTCGATGGCTGAACACGATACGGACTCCTAAATTTATCAATATTAAAGGTGCATTCACAAATGAAAATTAGGTTTAGATTTATTGTTTATACTTTAGATTTAAAGACTTTGGCCGCATATTATGCAATGACTCCATTCACACTTCAGAATTCAGGGTCTCTAAATCCATATCATAAAGCTAAACATTGCAAGGTCCAAACTTTAGGTTTACAATAGGGTATTCTCTGAGGACTACCAATATTAAAAATTTATTAAAAATATTAGTGTTGATAGGTAAACAATAGGAAAAAAACAAAAAATCATATTATAAATTAATTGTTACAAAAGATATAAAGCATTTAAATTTTGCTGATGTACTAGTTGACCTTCCAATGGGAGACCAGTTGAAATCCCTACTCCATGTTCGAATGATATAAGACGCCGCATGAACCACTGGTACTACACGGCTGGTATTGTACAACTAGCACACTAGTACGTCACTATCACGTGACACAACAAATACAAATTTTAAAAATTAATATCTCGCTTATTAAAAGGAATTTTTAACTCGGGTTTTCACAGGTACTCTTAGATATAACTGTTCTTTAAGAAAAATAAATAAAAAAAAATATGAGAGAATACCCTATTACGCCGAACCAATGAATGGCCGTAAAGCAATAACATCGGTACGTCCAATAGCAATGGCATGTGCGGGTAATTTAAACATGACATGGAGGTTAATATTTTCGTTTGTCATTTTAATCTTGTACACTGGCTTGCAAAAAAATCACGTACACCTAATTTTTGCTGTATTGAGTCGATCTTGATTTTTAACTTGTCAATGTCGAACATGATCGAATGTGATAAGACGCCACTGGTACTGTACAACTAATATGTCACTATTACGTGACACAAAAAATCAAATTATAAAGATTAATAACTCGTTTATTAAAAGAAATTTTTAACTCGGGTTTTCACAGGTACTCTTAGATAAAACTGTTCTTTAAGAAAAATAATTTTAAAAAATGTGAGAGGATACCCTATTTAGTTTGACGTCACAAACTTCACCAATGAGAACGAGTCTGAAATGACATAGATATATACACCCTTCTTTATTTAGTATCCACTTGGTGGATTCGGCTTTTTTAAACAAATGCGAGAAGAACATGGAGACTGTCATAACTTAATTGCTGAAATATAACCAATAATGCCAAGCGAATGACAGTTTCACAGTGCACAGGTGTCTTGTTGAGTACTGCTCTACCGATATTTTAATCTTGTTTTTAAAACATTTACGTAGATGTCTGTACATATCAAAACTAATTTTCAGGTAATTTAAACTACATTTCTGAATGACTAAACAAAAACCATAAACCTAATTTTCATTTGTGAATGCACCTTTATTCTATCTACTGAGATTTATCTATGACTTTCAATTACAAATGTACCTGTAGCATGATGATAAACTATTTTATGTAGAAAAGTGTGAAACTAATTAGAAAACATGAGTTTTTATAACAAAATCAGTAGCACCTTCTACAAGTGAAAGGATTTTTGTGTTTGAGAAAAATAGTGTACGAGTACATTCATTTTTTGCTCCGAGTAAATCCGGCATTCACTATGAAGAAAGTCTGCCGATCTTTCAGTGAACATAGAGTACGATATAGCGTGTATAGTTCATTTCTACGAAACTAAAAAGATTACCATAAAATACAGCTTATTAATATTGATAAATGTTATTTTTAAAGAAAATGTAGATTTGCATAATAATGCATATAATACAGATGGCTAACCGCATTTTTTTAAAATAAATAACGTAAACACGTGTTCTTCAAACGTTAGTTGCGAGTAAGACAATAAGTTATTGTGATAATGTATGATATGGTACATTATAATAAATTTACTGATTATTACAATAATTAAATATTATTAATTAAAGAATAAAATAGCACTTGACAACTTTATGGAAAAATTAATCCAATATTTCAAATTTGACATTAAAGACTCATATGTATAGGAAAAATCTGATGTGGCCAGCACATAACCTTTCGCCAGATATTTTACCTGGTTGTACGCATAAAACAAAAATATTTTTAATTACAAATACATATATTCATGTCTCACTACAAAGTAATTCTCGCATATATTTGCAAAATCTATGGGATATTTTAATATAAATAATGTAAAATACATACATTTTCTTTATATTCAATATCCTGATTTTTTTTTCTACATTCCTTTTCTTTTTCTTTATATTTGTCATTTTTTCGCAAATTCCTTTTATATTCTTTTGCGTTGTTGACTTTTTTTTATTTTCATAATGATGTACAAATATTTTTGACAGTGGCATAGCAAATATTTTTGACAGTGACATTTATGTGTCAATTACAAACATTTGAATTTCTTGCCTTGAAGTAGTTTGATCTGAGATTTGTTACATGAAATTATTTTATATGCATTTCTTTATCTCTAAATCTCCAGAAGATATAATAATGAATTTATATTTTTCGAATAAAGAATTTAACGTTCTTTAATATAAGTATTTACATAAATTTTCGATAAATAATATTTAGATGATTTTTTTCTTGTAACTACTACTTCCGGTTGTCCAATTGTTACAAAAACTTAATCAACTCTTCCCATTATTGTTAGATTGAGGAATCCGTAGTTAAAAATGTCTTAAGTCTTATAGTATTTGAGAAATCGTGGATCCAACATCCACACACACACAAACAGACATCATTGTAAAAATGTTATAATCGGATTCTAGGGACCATAAATAAATTGATTAGATACTTTGGCTTGTCTGGTTATGTAAATGAACGGGTCTGGTCGGCTTAGGCCAGATCGGGCTTTTAGATGAACGGGCCTGGTCGGATCGGGCTTTTTAAAATATACGGGCCTGGCCGGACCGGGCTTTGTAAATGAACGGGCCTGGGCGGACCGGGCTTTTTAAACGAACGGGCCTGACCGGCCCGGGCTCATTATGTAACCGGGCCTGGCCGGCTCGGGCTCTTACAGTATAGTTTGTTCATAGATATAAGAAAACTATTCCCATTAGACCCCTGGAGTGAGTAAACCCTAAGTGGATTAAAGAAAATTTATGGTTGCAAAAATGTCAAAATTTCCAGTGATGGATTTAAAATAATTTGAAAATTTATTTTCCCGAGGTAATTTGTTGATTTTCATGGAATAAAACACAACATATAATAATACACAATTTTTTTATTAACAAAGTTACTAGTTAATATAAAAATAACAATCTAAGAATTATTTATTTGCTATTGCATGTATGTCACTGTCATATACATAATATTTTATAAAGAATGTTAAAAATCAACATAAAAATAACACAATTTTAGAATTATCAATCTACTGTGAACCTATATGTCACTGTTCTTACAAAAATCTAACTCACTTTCAGAACTACTACCACATTCATTAAGATTAATAATGAACTCGTCATTAATATTATTTATATTAATATATTGATCTTCAATATCAATAACATGTCGAATACATTTCGTCCATCTTTCTTCACTTATGTTTTCTATTTCTCGTTTAATCAAGGATATGTAAATGGACCGGGTCGGACCGGGCTTCATATTTATCTTGAAAAAGTCGAGCCGGGCTTTATATTTCTTTTAAAAAATCGGGCTTACTCGGGCGGGGCTTAAAAGTTATCGGGCTTCGGATGGGCCGAACCTCAAAATTTTGGCCCGTGCAGTGCTCTAGTGTCTTTTGTCATATCAGAGGTTATCTGTCACTTTGTCACACTATAGTTGCCGTCAAATATATACGAACTGGAAATTTCCACACTTGCCAATTCATGGGCAATATTGAAAATGCTAAGTTATGAAGATGCGGCAACATCGCATGACAAGGTCAGGGTGCGGAGAAGAGAACAAGTTGAGCATCAGTCAAGCCCAAACTTATTTGACGATGACTACGACCACTTCTAGCGAAATGAACTGTAGATTAGAGCGTGTGTACTCAACACTGGAAACAGTCTGAAGGTGAAACGCAACACCATCACCGTTCATGAACACTTATTCATCACTTTAATTGTATGTTGACTTACGGTAATCACTCAACTTTTAATATGTAATTCATTTAACCATTTCATTAACCTGAATTTCACACTTCGTGTTTTCTCAAATTTTTCCGGGAAGCAAAGTTTGCAATTAACTTATTCATTTGTTTGTTACCTTAAAAAATATGAACAGAAGTTTGATTACATATTCATACCTACAATTTTTTTCAGTGTTTATACACCATGAACTATCAGAGGCATTTATTGTACTTATACACTCAAGTGTAATGAAACGAGCATAGTTTATGAAACATTTTAAATAAAACTTTTAATTTTGTCCAATGACAGATTATTGCAGTATATGTACGTACAGAAGTCCCGACGAAATTAGTCAAAATGGATTCAGGGATGGTCAAAATGGGCATTTCCGTTGAAATACGAAAACTGAAATTTTTCGCGGTTACAATACTTCCTTTACTATGTACGAGGAAGTAAAAAATAGTAATTTACGTTATAAGTCTGGTAAATGAGTTTTTACGGTACGAATAAGATGTTTTCGGACGACGAGACGAAGGAGCCGAGTCAGGAATTTTGAAATGAGTACCATGAAAATCATTTAACGAACGTATGACTTCCTCCTTTCTTTTGTTTTTAAAAAAGTCACGTCGCTTGGTCTTTATAAAAATAAAACAGTAAAATTTCTAATATTTTTCAAAATTGAGTAAGAAAGTCTGATGTGGCCAGCACATTACCTACCGCCAGTTCTATGTATTTTGTACAAATTCCACACAGAAAGTTTTTTGCAAATGATTCCATATTTCCAGTATATTACCTGCAGTCAGTTCTTTGTATTTTGTACAAATTCCATACAGAAAGTTTCTTGTAAGATTTTATATATTTCCAGTAAAATTATAATATACATATTATGTATAAATTGCACTTTGTCATTGACATTTGTCAATCAGAATTTTCTTAATGTAGTAGATGTTTGCATGTTTATAGCACAGCTGGCTGCTTTGTGAAATTTAATTTCTTTATAAATTTTTAACTCTATATCCATTGAATATGAAATATAAAATGTAATCAAATCGTACAGAGAATAAAATATTCTTAAATATTTATAACATTAAATGTGAAAAAGTAATATTTAACAGCATTTTTTCAAGAAAAACTGTTAAAATCTTCAAGTTAGGGGACTTCCGGTCGACCAATTATAACCAAAATCTAATCAGCTCTTCATATGGATCTAAGGAAAAGGGATACGCAAAAATTATAATTTTTCGAAAGGTGGTATTTGTGTTATGCGATCCGAAAGAATCGTCACACACACACAACATACATAAACTATTATTCACGAAAGATGGCTATTCAAGATCATTTGTGAGCCATCTGATATAATATTAGTTGCAGATAACTTCATTGCATTTCGTATGCATAGGTGTGCAACATGAAATATTTATGGAAACATTTTAACTGAAAAAATAAGAGTAATTTATTTGAAAATTATGTTTCTTTCTAAATAATACTTTTCTGAATGATTTATGTTCTTCATTTATATTTTTGCAAAATTCAAAAACCTAGACTGAACTATAAACCAAGGAATAATAATTTGATTTAAACGGTAACGCCGCTGGGTAAATATTAGCACAGAGGGCAGTGTATTAGATAATTAGGTATCTGTAATTCTACGGCATATGTCATTATTAATTATAGTGTGTTAGAAAGTAATGTCACTATTTATGTATATCTGTCACACCACATAAATTAAATAAACATATGTCAAATAATCTTTCTCTTTCTAATACAAAATGTTGCTAAGTTACTGCTGTAAAGTGATGTGTATTCTTTCTTCGAACAAATGACCTTGAATAGTCATCTTTCGTGAATAATAGTATACATACATCCATCCATCCATACATACATACATACATACAGACATCATCGTAAAAATAGTAAAATCGTATTCTAGGGATAGGGTCCCTACGTGCGTATTCATTAAAAACACATCATCGAATTTTTTGACCAAAGAACAAAACCTTCCTTACCTAAAGGTGACGGAAGGTAAAAAACGATAGTTCCGATCAAATCCTTTTAAAATCTTCGGATACAAACGGAATATTGATCCTGAAAAATCTGTTGAAAAATATAGGCACGAATATTGGCTTTTTTTGGTATGGGAAAAGGAAATAATTTTCCAAACTTAACAAGAGGTGTAATTTTGGCATATATTTATGTTAGATCTGGTGAGTTTGTGTTTATTATGTTGCAGTTTTTCTCTTTATAGAATTTTTATAATATTCTAGTCGAAGAAAATTAGTAGTTCTTCCTTATGGGTCCGTGGGTCTATGCTCCTGAAGAGCAAAATGTAGACAGTTCTCATTTTTATTTGGAAATAAATTGTTTGTTTGGAAATGAATGTTATTACAAATAAAATATTCTATTTCATTTTGCATTTCATCATAAATTATATGTTTGACAGTTCAATAAGAAGTAGGTTACTTAGTAACAATACAGTACCGTAAAGAATATTAGTACTGTAAAACCTCATTTACCGGACTAAAATCACTCCTGTAAACAATGGAAATGCGACACAGTATGAAATAAATAAAATAATGTCCTCTTTTCTCTGCACCTGGGTGTATAAAGTAAAATATATAAGCGGTTGTTACCTAAACGTAGCTAATGTTTTTGTGGTCGGTGTTGGTTTGACGTACGGTACGATGGGCTAAGAGCTAAGATGAAGATGAGGACAGTCAGTGTGTCTATGTGGCCAAGAATACCCGTGATGCACGCAGTTATATATAACGAGAACAAGTTGCAAAATATACCCAACTATACAATGTGCCAACTACGTATACTATACATATACATCAACCCGTATTCAAACTAATTATTACATAAAAATCATATACAAAAACATTTTTTACTATTTCCATTACTAGTACCTATAAGAAATTAACAATTTCTATATAAAAATCTGATGTGTCCAACACAATACCTCCCGGCATTTACCGCTCGAGTCACAAAAAATATTAAGCTAATCCTTATTTTTGGATTAGCGAATTTTACTCTAATTTTGGCAGTTTATTTCTTAAAATATAGTCTAATTTAATCCAAGTAACTATACATTTTTTGATAATAAAATGAAGATTAAATTTTAAATACCGGGATGAAATAGAATTCACTAATCAAAAAATGAGAATTAGCTTAATCTTTTTTGCGAATTGTTAATTTTTATTAATCTAAATACATACCTACATACCTACATATTTACATATGCTGGAAACTGTATTGATTTCCTTTTCTATTGTTCTACTTATTTTTTTCTTTTTAAAACGTTACTTTTTATTAATTTGAAATGATTAGTTCTTTGACAGTGAGATTTATCTGTCAGTTACATACATTTGAATAACTGCGCAACCAAGGAGTTTTGTTTGTTTTAAAGCGTAGGCTCCGGGATTTAAATTATAGATAATTTTATAAATTTATCCATAAAATATATACAAAAAGTATTAATGCAAATCTAGAGGATATTTAATAATCTTAAATTTTTATAATAACATATAAAGGTATTTAAAAAAAAACTATTTTGAGCTACTAGTAAAGTCCTATTTCCGGTTATCCGATTTACACCAAAATCTAATGGGCTCTTTCCATTACAGAAAAAGTTCGAAATACAAGGTTTCAAAATTTTCTGAATGATAGTATTTGAGTTAGAGTGGAGGATCCACACGTGAAAATAAAATTGGATTCTAGGGACCTTAAAACGTGCTCGTTTATCAAAATCTCTATATGCAATTTTTAGCACGATCCCTATACCTCCCTTACCAAGGGTAGCGGGGGGTAAAAATCTGATGTGGCAAACACAATACCTCCCGCCATTTAAAAAAAAATATATCATCACGGCTTATTACCCATTGCTGGGTGTGCCAATCTGCTTTGTACACAGATATCGGTAAAGATGATATATTTGCACCGTGCGGGCGCTTACCAGTCGTCACCTCACGGGCACTCATTGCTGGCGTGGAGAGTGCACCACAGGGGTCAGTTGTGTGGCATTTAAAATTGGAAATATTTGGCGTCGGTCGGGATCAAACCCGGTTCCCCAGATTCGCGACCTGACACTCAGGCACGCGGCCACGAGACCCCATTTAATTTTTATTAATTTAAATATACATATATATTTATTTATGCTGGAAACTGTATTAAGTTCCATTGGTTGTATTTACTATTTTTTTAAAAACATTATTATTATTAATTTGAAATGGTTAGTTTTTGACAGTAACATTTATCTCTCAGTTACATACATTTGAGATATGTATGATTATTTAAAACGTAGGCTATGGAATTTAAATCAGATAATTTTATAAATTTATATATAAAATATATAGAAAAAGTATTAATGCATACTTGTAGAACACTTGTTATACTTACCTGGTCTCTGATTTTGTAACTTTAAATTGTACTAAATTTTGAGATTTCTTCCACTGTTTTAAGAGTAGATTTCAAAATCTACTGGCCTGGGGCAGTAGAATTCATGTCCATGATAAATTTTTTAATCAGGTTTGGTTTGAAAAATCGAGTTTTAATTATACTTTTTTAAAAGAATTTTTAGTAGAATTTACTGCCAAAAATATGATTTCAATAATTCTGACAATAACGACAAAGTTCTTTGAAATTCTTCTGCCATTATTAATGATCTAGGGCCACATTGGAGTAAAATAAGGGTTGTCATTTTCTCGGTTATATTGCCACCATTTTAATCAAATAAAATTAAATCAATTCCATTGTATTTATATTTGCCAAGCACATAATAAAGGGTTGAACATAGCCCGTAGGCAAAACCTTACCTTTTCTTTTCTATTTTCTGATTCTTATTTATTTACTAACCCTTGAACACACATGAGCAATTTTCGTGAATGGTTGTCGGGCACAATTAGAACGTATTTAGAGGTAAATATTTATTTAAACATTGCCGAGCGTTCCGTAAAACAAACAAGGGACATTGACATAGGTTTTATAGTTGAGAGAGAACCCTTGTTGCCTTGTTTGAATTTTGAAGGTAGAGAAAGGGATAATGTATTGTAGTAGATCGCACGTGTTGAGCAATTTGGTATTATAATAGGCCGACCCAACTTAAAACGTAGGTAATAATACGCTAGCAGGAATGAAAATTACGCTTACATTGGTATTTGTATGCTGTAATATGTGTATGTATCAAGAGTGTAACATGAAAAGCGCGCCATAGGCGTTTAACATGGGAAAACAATTTTATTCGCAGTCATTTTAGTAATATGTTGATTCCGAACATTTTAGAGGTTGGGAAAAACGTCATTCCTAACTATAATGACAATTTCATTGGGAACTGTTTATTTTGATGTAAGATTGCCTAGCGACACTTATATAGTTGGAGGCGGGTCCTTCGTACTTATTTTGAACATGCATGACAGTTATTACGTTTACATGCAGTTTTGAGAATGGTTTCAGTTTTCAGTCAAAATTACACGAAACTGTTTACATGAAATTTTCAAAACAGGTTTACAGATTGATTTGAAAACAGTTTCGGAGCATGCGCATTTGATCGATGTAAGTAACAGATCCTCTTCACTCCAAATTCTTCGTTTGGTATTATTCCAATTATTTTTCTACTTTGTAGCACTACGCACTAAAACCATACAGCTGTCAGTTTATTTGTAGGTTAGTAACACCAAGTAACACAAGGCGACAGAAACGTCATGCTATATACGCATGCGCAATCTCGAAACTGAATTTTAAGTGTTTACATGAGTAGTTTTGAAACTAGTTTCCAAGTCAAACCCGTGAATTTAAGTTTTGGTTTGAGATAACTCAAAACCGTTTTGACACTGTATACATGGCGTTTTCAAAACCAAAAACGTTTTGAAAACGGTTTGAAAACTGCATGTAAACTCAGTAAGTATGGTATGACTAGCAAATGAAAGTTGACGTTTAAATTATTTAATAGATGTGGCTTCTTTTGAAAACTTTTCCCTATATTTGATTTGAAAGGAAACTGACCCTTATGTATTCCGTTACAGAAGATTGTACTCAATACCAGGAGGCATTTAAAATGAGATTAGCAACAGGATCCAGGGATGTATTTAAAAAATTTAATACCGCAAATTCTATGTATATATATATATATATATATATATATATATATATATATATATATATATATATATATATATATATATATATATATATATCATCATCATCATCATCATCACGGCTTATTACCCATTGCTGGGTGTGCCAATCTGCTTTGTATACAGATATCGGTAATGATGAAAATTTGCACCGTGCGGGCGCTTACCAGGCGTCAACTCACGGGCTCTCATTGCTGGCGTTGAGAGTGCACCACAGGGTTCAATTACTGTTAGAGGAAATTAAATAAATCCTATTTCACAGAATTGCCAAACTAAATATCAAGATCAAAATATTTTGTTATAATCAACATAAACGAAAAATGTTTAAAATATATGAAATGCACCCCTGTTTTGATATTCATTTACCCTAGTCGGCCATCTATTTTCAGCCAGACATAGTAATGTATTTCTGTGCTTTTTTAGTCCAGTATTTAAATGGGTTCATGCAAAAATTTCATACCTGAATTTTTCATAAAATTATATTCTTCTCTAAGGTTTCAAAAGAAACAACATCTATAAAATAACTAAAACTATTATAATTACCCCTTTACCTTAAAATTAATTTTAACAAAAACTAAATACGTATTTCGAGAACTAAGTTCTCATCATCAGTAATACAACCAGTGAAAGTTAAACAGAGTAGTCAAGATTACTCAACATGTCAACCATGCCAGAGGTCCTAACAACTCTGAAAAACAAGGGAGAGAACTGGGATTATATAGGGATGGGAGTCACATGTGAATGATTACCTATAAACTAAGATAGTTTTCGTCCAATAATGAGTCCTTAAATTTTAAATCGTCCAATAAAATTTAACTTTGTAATAAATTGAAAAGTTTTGAGTTTGGTATGGGACCGAGATCTGCGTTAATCAAATTATTTTTATATTTAGAGTTTAATAATAAATAAATATAAAATACGTATTTAGTTTTTGTTAAAATTAATTTTAAGGTTAAGGGGTAATTATAATAGTTTTAGTTAAATTTTACCTTAGACTCCATCTATTATTAATCTATAAAATAATTGAAACGTTAACTTTCATTCGGTAGTCATACCATATCCTACTTAAACAATTATTAATATAAACAATTGAATTTCGTTGTCATGTTGATACAGTCGCATCTTCCTTTCTTGTTCCGAATTTGAGATCTATAAATTATTATTTATCTCAAATTTACTGGTTATGTTGTACCTTCAGTCATTCAAGGATACTCTTTCTCGTCAACAAATTTTTCAATGAAATCCAACTTGACTCCAACGCCAACTATTGCGAAATATAAAAATATAATATGGCATTTCCTTTTCTTTTCCCAGAAACAAAATCCAAGTGGGAGACTTTGCTGCCTCCTCTAATAACTCGACAAATTGCTCTAAAAATATAATCAACATGGCTGTGCAAACATTTGAAGGAGCAATACAAAGCCTTCTTCCCGTCCACTGTCTTTTGTTATTTGTTAAACAAATGAGGTGCAACAGGTCAACTAGAAATAGTTTGTACTAAGTTTAGACGTATTGTTGAGAAAATAAAAGAAGTATAAATCTTAATAAATGTTTTGTTATTAGGACACTAAGACTATGATTTAAAAATTGAATAATTGACCTTTTAATTGTGCAGGCAATTAATAATTTGGGCTAATGACCCAGTGTATCATTTCAAGGTTATACTTCAACAATAATTATTCACTTCATCATTCTTTCATTCCATTTCCTAAAAAAAAAAAATGGATGCCAATTCCTTTGGAGCTAGACTTTGTATATTTTTTTTGTCGGATAGTGACATTGGTTTTTCTTATATTAAGCACAAAGACAAGGGTCACTCTAGAAATATTGGAGAATCAGAAAGTCAGGTAGTCAATGGAAAACAAAATTTGCTTTATCATTTTAAACAGTGTTAAACAGTTATCTGTCATTTGATATCAATAGTATGTTTCGTAATGCAACCGGTTCGATCAGGTTTACAGTTTAGTGTTTCGTAAGTCATGAAATTATTTACCGGTTTCTATTCGGAACGCGGTTCCTGAAAAAAGCTGGTAAAAAGTCGGACCACGACAACCAGGAACTAATCCTGGTTTCTCTGCTATTTTTATCCCCACTCCTCTACTTTCAAACATCATCATATTATTATAAATATTAAAGAATATTGTATTCTCTATACGATTTGACTGCATTTTATACTTCATATTAAATGGATATAGAGTTATAAAATTATAAAGAAATTAAATTTCATAAATTAGCCAGCTATGCTAGAAACAGCTACTACCTATATTAAAAAAATTCTGATTGAAAGATGTCAGTGTCAAGTGCAATGACATATTCGTAGTATATTTGTGTTAGGATCTTTTTGCTCGAAATTTTCTGTATGAAATTTGTACAAAATACATACAACTGTCGAAAGGTAATGTACATACAAGAAATTTATAATCTTTTGCAAGGAACTTTATGAATGGATTTTATAGAAAATACATACGCATTTACGAAAATTCTACCGGTAGATACCGCATCTACCGACTGTGTTCGAAAACACGAGTGCTATGAAAGTATGGAAACATTATTTATATTTGTTATATTGTTGGTTGTTTATTATTATTGGCATTAAATGTAATAAAATGTTCAATTTCATTTATTTTTGTTAGGTTGTCAATTTTAAATGTCATATAATGGGCTACTTGCGTGCCATTTTTTTATTTAATATTTTTAAAGAAACGATAATAACTTGCTTCCCATATTTTTTCTTTTGGCAAAATTTTCAGTAATTGGCCCGAAAAAAATTAATGAAATTTTAATATTTAAATTACCGCCATGTACGACGTAGAATAACGCCGAACCAATGAATGGCCGTAAAGCAATAATATCGGTACGTCCAATAGCAACGGCATGTGCGGGTAATTTAAACATGACAGATCATCTGTTTGACGTTTGAATAATAGTTTAGAAGTTTGTCATTTTAATCTTGTACGAGCATAAGATTAGTTAAAATCCTGCCTAACAAATCGAAATACGTAATAAAAGTTACAGAAACCACGCAAATTGTAAATAATAAAGAAGAGAGAGTGACAGAAAAATGAATATTGTCAAAATCAAATTAAAACTCGCACTCGTTCGACATCTACAGGTTACATTCTTTAATATGCATCCCTTTCTCCATTTCAAAATAATGACGTCAAAGAAAATCTTCTTCCTTAATTTATTAAAAAACATATAATTTTTAAAACTAAAATTTATATTTGTACATATGTTTTCAACTTTACTTTAGGTATTTAGTGATAGATATCAGATTTTCAGTACCACGCATGTAGCCTATTGAATGTCAATCTGTCCCAAAATAGATGAAAATATTCAAGAATCATGGTGTACCCGGAATCTAGATCCTGTTTTTTTTGTGAGTGAAAATATGAAAATTGCCGGAGAGCATTTTTGAACCTTGATTTATAATTTGATAGATTTGGCAATTTTTGAATCAGCTTGAAATTAATTTGTCAATTTTTAAGTTCGTTAGGAATTAGTTTGTCAGTTTTTAAGCCTCCCCGAATTTATTTTAATAGCTTTGGCTGTTTTTGAGTCACCATGAAATTAGTTTGAGTGCATTCGAAAAGAAATTTGGTTGGAAGCTTTTAAGTAGTGTAAAAAATAAGAATCATTTTCTTAATAATAATTATAGCGTGACCCTCGTACCAACATATTATATAGGTACTATGCAATTTCTATATTGCGTCAAACTAATTTAATGTATAATACCATCTAATCTTGAAAAATGTTCCAATATGGAAACCATTATCTAAATTAAATTAAAATTAGAAACTTGCGCAAAAATAGCATGATCACCTGCAGTCTTACTTCCCTATACCTATCTCTGTCTTCCTTATCAAACACCTGTGCAAGACAAAGATAGCTATATAAATACAGTTACCATATAACCAAAGCTATCAAGTTCATACAGTAAGTAAAAACAGACATTTGCTAGACGCTGTTTCTTCGACCCCTTTCGGCTATCTTCGCATGTCTTCGGCCTAGTGCATGCTAATTACTTCTTGGGATGATTTTGCATCTTTCTCCCTCTGCATAGATGGCTGGGTGATGCGTTTTTATTTAATTTACTAAGCTGTAATTATTTTGCTACTACACTGACATTGACAGTGTGTAAGTGTGTTTGTGTATGTATGAGTGTTATTATACACTAATAATGAACAGTTAGACCTTAGAATGTCATTATCCGGTAGAAATTGGTTGCCCACAAATGTAATTAATATGTTATTACAAATATAGATTGGTTTTGATGATAATTATTTTTTATTGATCAACTGAAACAAGCCTAACAGTAATGATAGTCATATACATCAATACCCAGTTGCACTAGTCAAATAGTTATTTATGATATAAGCGTAAAAAGTGACGCGAGGCCGAGTGCTCCAAACCTTCGAACAAAATACAGTGGACCCCCGGTAATCCGGCCCCTGGCTAATCCGGCACCCCCTGTAATCCGACATGACCCCATCACTAATGTGCTCGACGCGTAGGTATTGATTTGATGATGATTGATTCATAGTATGATTTTTATTCGTAATTTTTGATTATTTTAGTATGTACATTTGTTTGTACACAATTACATATTTCCTAATGTAAAGTTATTATTGTTTGTAAGTTCTATAGCATTAATGACGTTAATTTCATAATAAAACGTAAGCTCTCTATTGTGTTTAATTTACTAAATTTGACATACATAATGAAGTATGATTTGTACTTCAGAGTATAACATATAGATTCTTATCACTGGATCTGTAATTTGTCGGATTACATGTACTCGTTTGTAAAAAATTCCGGACTATAGGGTGTCTTAGGCAGTACTCTATAATCCGACAAATTCGATAGTCCGACACTGCCCTGCAAAACGTTTGTCGGATTACCGGGGGTCCACTGTAAGAGTATAATAGGTTTTACTATTCATAACAGTTTACATTCGTCGTGGCATCGAAAGAAGTAAATTATTCATCAATTTTAAATAATTTTTACCTTCCGTCACCTTTAGGTAAGGAAGGTATTGTCTTTGGTCAAAAAATTCGGTGGTGAATTTTTGATGAACAAGCACATTTTAGGGTCCCTAGAATACGATTTTACTATTACCTCCCGCTATCCTTGGTAAGGGAGGTATAGGGATCGTGCTAAAAATCGCATATCGAGATTTTGGTAAATGACCACGTCTTAAGGTCCCTAGAATCCAATTTTAACATTTTCAAGATTTTATCTGTGTGTATGTGTGGATCCGTCACTCTAACTCAAATACAATCATTTAAAAAAATTTGAAACGTTGTATTTAATTTCTTTTCTGTTTTGGAAAGAGCCCATTAGATTTCGATGAAAATCGGATAACCGGAAATGGCACTTTACTAGAAGCTCAAAATAATTTTACTTCGAAAAATACCTTTAAATGTTATTTTTTCGACATTAGTGTTATTATAAAAATTAAATGTTATTAAATTTTCTATAGATTTGCATTAATACTTTTTCTATATATTTTATGGATAAATTTATAAAATTATCTATAATTTAAATCCCAGGGCCTACGCTTTAAACAAACAAAGCGGTAGTTATTCATATGTATGTATAACTGACAGATAAATGTCACTATCAAAGAACAAATCATTTCAAAATAATATTAGTAACATTTAAAAAGAAAAAAGTAAATAGAACAACGGAAAAGGAATTCAATACAGTTTCCAGCATAACTATATATGTAGGTATGTATTTAGATTAATAAAAATTAACGATTCACAAAAATGTTTAATCTGTTTCTCAATTTTGGATTAGTGAATTCTATTCTATCCCGGTATTTAAAATTTAATCTTCATTTTATTATATCTCTGGTGTTCAATGGTTAGAGCAACGCCTCATGTCATGAGTGCTCTCGGAGCTCTGAGTTCGAATCCCACAAAGGCATGGATGTGTGTGAATGTGAACTCACTCTATAATTGGGATTTAATCCTGATGAGGGGTTAAAAGAAGGTAGTTACTTGGGTTAGATTAGAATGTATTTTAAGAAATAAAATGTCAAAATTAGACTAAAATTCGCTAATCAAAAAATAAGGATTAACTTAATATTTTTTGAGACTCGGGCTGTAAATGGCAGGAGGTCGTGTGTTGGCCACACCAGATTTTTTCATTTAAATTTGGATTTCTAATAATTTTTTTGACATATGTCAAAAATGTTGTTTGTTGCTTTTAATACTGGTGTTAAAAGTAACAATGGTTTTTTTTTTCCTAAAGTTATGTGGCACATGTTATTAAGTGCGATATATTGTCATCACTATCAACTTTCTTCTTCTTCTTCTTGTTCTGAAAATATTGTACAGAAATTTTATGAACGGATATTCCGTCAGCAAACAAAATAATATAAAATCTTTCCTCTATTACTGGAACTAGTCTCGTATATATACGATCAGGGTTTTATGTTATTTTTATAGTTTCCATCGTTCTTTGATTGCAATTTTATTTCTAGATCCCCTTTGATATTTGTGATTTTTTTATAGCGACAATAAAGCCTCAGTTCTTTTGTATTCGGCTTGTATTTTTTACGGTAGTTCAATTGGACCAGGCTGTATATCCGCCATTTGAAAGAGAAGCAGGGGCCAAGAAAAAACGACAGTTACTCGTATTTGCAATTTAAATATGATTTTTATCTAATAGCGTTTTACATTTATATATTTTTGTGCAACCGGACGCGAAATAAGCATTTCGCAGCCGCAATACAGGTCGCGAAATTGGATTTCGCAACCGTTGTTACTGTAACGGCCGCGAAATTAGGTAAACAATCAGTTCGACACTTGAGAATTGCATGGTTTTGTTTATCAAATGTCAATCCCATAGCCACCTTGAAAACTAACTTTCTATTTACAATGAAACTGTTTAAAATTAATACAATTTGTAATTCATATTTTTTACGGTTGCACAATAGTTTGTATCACTAGTCCAGAAACTGATTATTTGCGAGAACGAGTTTATTTTGACAGGCCGAGCTGAAAGCGAGGCCTGCAAATACGAGATCTCGCAAAACAGTTTCTGGACACAAGATTTTTTGTGCCGACATCTCCATAAATTCTTCGTATATTTCTCAACATTTTATTCTATTTTACATAAACTAAAAGAATGAACATATATATTTATCAGTTTTGCATTGCAAGTTTAAATATAATTACTTACATTTGAGCTTAAAATACGTAATTATTTTATATTTATTGAAAATATATCATACCAACATTAGTTATATATATTTTATTTACCTTCGCATATTTTCAATGACAGATAGCGGAAACTCAATTGTATCACGCGAAGTTAGGTGTAGTTACAAAACAAACGAAACAAATTGGTCCTAAAGTTGAAACTTATAATTAATCTAAACGAGATGACAGCAATGACAGCATATTATTATTTTTATCACAAAATTTAGTTATTTAAGTTACAATAATTAAATATTTAGCCCTAAAATTTGAAACATTTTGCTAATTCTTGTGTTGAAAATAATCTTAAATGACATATCACCAGAACAGTAATGCCAACTCCTTTTGCTGGCCTAGGTCAGCAACAGCGCATTTCTGGACGATTTTGAGTTCTGTAATACTATTCAAAATGGACGGAGGTACGAAAAAAATATTGTGTACACCTTGTCCGCGAAATCCTTTAGCGCCCTCGAGATTGTCTTGCCTCGGCCGCAAGCGGCCTCGGCGACAATTTTTCTCTCGGTACGCTAAAGAGTGATTTCGCGGCCTTGATATACAAATAACTATTAGTGCGTTTTTTCACTGCATAACTCGTTTTTTATGTATATAATCAGTGCGCACTAGCTGAGTTTTACGCGTTTCATTTATACTTTTCGAATGAACTGAACCTTACTTAGCAGTGGCGCACCCAGGAATTTGGATATGGGGGTGCACTATAAAAAAAGACAAATTTAATTTTCTTTTATAAGCACCAAAACTGGGGTGAGGCAAGGCATCCAGGAATAAAGGCACCGCAGATGAATTTTTTTCCATTCAAGGTCAAATGCCTTATAATAGACCAGAAAAGTTAGGTTAGAATTTGCCTTTGGCGCGAGTTCATAGTTTGAATTCCCTAGTATAGGTTTCATATAGGAGTTTAATTTTACAGACAAAAAAAGATATTTAAAAAAAAGAAATTAAGCACCTCTTGCTAAGAATTCGATAGTTTGTTTATTCAGTAATAGATTGCAAAAGTTTAAACCTGTGGAAAAGGTAAAGTAAGAAAATTATTAGATATTAAAATGCATGGTGCGAGCAAGGATACCGTATGTCGTAGACCCACGAATAAATAGGACAGCACAATAGAAGATGAAGCATGCACGATCAAACTAAGACATACGTTCAATGAATTTTGTCGTGTTGTATTATTATTTAAATAATTGTAAACTGTGCATAGTTCATGTGAATATTATTGTACAAATCTGGAGATAAAGGATCGGTTTAGATGCTACATATAATGCTTTGCATAAGAAATTTACTTTTATGAGATTTTTCGGCCTTTAAATTTGAGCAAAAATTTCCTTGGTAAGAAATACACGGGGATTGAAATTATGTTCTCAGCGTTATGAACTGAGTTTGAATTTCGCGCCTAAGTTTGTTACACTTTTCTGGTCTATTGAAAGTTAAATTTTTTCAAGGGATGTGAAGCTGCATGTTTTTCCCCTTTCATGTACAAAAATAAATTGCCAAATCACAGAACATTTGAGACAAGAAAATATATTTAACGGATTTGCCTCTTTTACCAACATTTATATTTATTATTAATGATGTTCTAAGACCAGGACAAAGCAAAGATGGTCTGTTTTGATTGTGTAACGAAAACAAACAAAATTTTTAATAGCTGTTGCTACTGCATTAAATTGTTAGAGAAATACGTGGAACGACTCGTCTATTTACGGGGTTGTAAAAATGCTAAAAAATATGCGATTTCGAGAAAGAGTTATTAAGAAAAATTGTTGCTCTCGACGATTTATATTACTGGTTAAATTTAATGTACTTATTTCATTTACACCCTGTATAAATGGAAAACGCTATAAATTTTTATATAGACTATTTCACTTATAAATATATAAACCAATCCAAATTCAGGATTCTACCTAGTTACCAAGTTTCATTTCGACAAAACACCGTCACAAAAATTTTATCGCATCCTTTAAGCCAATAAGATGTCGTATTTTTACAAGTAAGTGAGTTTTGATAAGCGAAATTTTTTTGACGTTTTAGAAACATATTGTTTACATACCTGTCAAAGTCTGTATATTTTCAGTGTTATCAGTTTTTATTAAAAACGAGTCGATTTGGACAGGAATCTATTTAAAATGTTGAAAAAGCAAACTGAAACAAAATACCTCTAAACAAAATAAACATTTCAAGATTTTTGTCAAGAAAAAAATTATATAAATGATTACCTGATTTTTATTTTGGAAATAGTCATCCGAATACCATTCGTGGTTAAATTTTATCCTGGAAATATTTTCATATTGCTTTACTCGAGCCTGTTGCCAATTTATCTCGTGACATTGATCAAAAATCACTCGTTTGACAACTCGTGATTTTTTTGTTAATGTCACTCAATAAATTGCTAGGCAACCGGCTCTCGTAACAATCTGAAAATTTTTCCGGCAAAAATTTACCACTTATGATATTATATATGATGAATATATTTTTTTTCCAATAATGAAAAAAATGAAATTTATCTAAAACATGGTGGAAAACAACTACACGGTTCAACACTTCTTGTTATACAGTTTAAACTTGGATTTTACAACTTCTATATTCTGGCCTGGACAGTGGAAATACAAAAGGGAATAGGGTGAAAATTGCCTGTCGAAATTGAGACATAAATTTTGCCAATATTCCCTCTGTAGCAGATAGTAGGCTACGGAACAAAGGGAATCGTGAATTACTTCGCACCCTGTATAAAATTTTACAATGCTCTAAAATCTATCGGAATTGTCACCGTTTTATTGCTTTAATCTCTTTTTCAGGTTTTATTCGGAAATTAAACTTTTATTCACATGGTGATTTAGTTACAAAAAAATATAGAATTAATATTAAGTAATTGTAACACAATTACCTATAAACAACTTGATCACTGTATTGAAGCACTATCCTCCGTAGGTAATTTTCATTGTGTTACCTTATTTTCACAACATCGTCTAAGAATTCTCCATCACTTTCGTCAGAAAATTCTGACAATTCGGAAAAATCTGTCTTCTTCCATTGCTAATTTCATTATTAATAAAACAAAATAAGCCAGGTTAGACTTAAGGCCCATTCAGAATAAAAAAAAAATTGCGGTAGTGTAAGAATTACTGGCATCGGTAGCTTAAGAAATTTATAGTAAAAATTATTTCCGTTCACAATGAAAAATTATTGAAATTATACTTTCTAGGAATTTTTTATTATAAATTACTAGGATTCAAGGTTGACAGTTATAGCTGTCATTTTATTTTTGCACAAAAAGCAACTGACATATATGATGAGTTATTAATTACACTTATCCACAAGCACTCCATTGTGTGAGATAAGCGAAGAGATTAAGGGAGTTTAAAATTATTTCAAAAAAAGAAAATGCGTAGGCACAAATTGTCTTTGAAATAAGCGAAAATGGTAAGTTACGTGTTCACTTTTAATTGTGCAAAGTTTATTAATAAGTCTGTTTGTTTATATAGCGCAACGTCTGAGTACACCACAAAATGATCCTTTTTCTATTGCTCATTTTATCTGTTGAAATCAGATGTCAATAAACGTCAAAACTGTCAAAAAAATTAAGCGGTAGCGTAGTGGCAACGTAGAAGTTTGGAGTTTGCAAACTCCTACCGCTGCCATTGCCACTGCGCTACTACTAATTTTCTTAATTTTTGAATGTGAACGAATACATTTGCTATAACGCATTCAATCTTTTACCCAGGCCACTACCACTGCCACTAATTCTACCGCTACGTTAATTTTTTTGTTGTGAATGATACTTTATTCAGAGTTAAAAATTCTGGCAAAATCCTGGAATTTTAAGAATGGTTCAGAATCGGTTTGGAACACAATTCACTCGTTCTTGGAACAGTGCACTACAAGTTCTGTATTTTAAATTCGACTTGTGGAACGGTAAAATGGTTTTGCGCAAACTTGATTGTTAATAAAAGATATTTTTTGCACGATAGGATAATTTTTTATGTTTACCGATAGTGTTTCCATGACAGTAGGTCTTATTTACAAATTACTGAACGGTAAGTGATGTGACTCACGTCCGTAAGTGATGTGCTTCACTTACCGTTCAGGAGGCGAGACGGTAATAGCTATTAACATACCTAGGAATGTTATCATAACTGCCGAAGATGTCGGTTTGAAATCCGAGCTCGTAGAGCGAGGATTTTAAGACATCTAAGGCTTGTTATGATTAATAACATCCGTGGTTTGTTCAATAGTTTATCGGTTTCAGAAAATTAAGACATTATTGATAAATACCATTTTTTGATATTCTCTCATTAATGCTACTTTCAGATTGCTATGGTTAACAGAACAATTATTTTGACATATGTCAATATGACAAATACTCAAATTATGTGCTTTGTTCCACATGTTTATTACTTTAGAATAAAGTAGACCGTATTTAGAACGATAGGCTAACGTTATCTGTATGTGAAGAGCATTATATTTTCATTTTATTTTATTTTCATTTTGTAGACCGTCGATCACAATAATATTACCATACAGATACAGTTATTACTTAGTTACCAGCCTACTTTTGTACATGTAAACAATGGAATAATATCCTGAAACCGGTAAATAAATAAAAACAAAAATCAAAACTTACTTCAAAAATGTCACCTAATATTTTTTAATATGTCAAAATAATTTTCAAATCTTATTTTTCTTTAAATTTTGTGCGTCGATCGTACAAAAATGTATAAGCATCACGAACGTTAAGGAATTACCGATCTCAGACAAAATTGATACATTCGCTTCGCCCAGTCCCCAAACATTGTCTTCGATCGGTAAACTATCCTTACCGTTCTTAATACTTAATATACTATTTTATAAGAATTGTAACTAATTATATTTTTTCTGTTTCAGGTAAGAAAAGGATTACATTTTCAAACTATTCTTAAAGAAAACTTGACAAAGGTAAAAGACTCATTATTTTTTTACTTATTAGTATAAAATATAAAAACATGTAACAATATAGTTTTCAAAGATTTTTTAATATTTTATTAGACATTCATTTAACAAAGAGATAATACATCATCCTATTAAAAAATAAAATAAAAGTAATCTCTTTAAAATTACAAAGCAAAACTCTTCACTAACTTACGACATATAAAATATAAAAATCACTATATTCTATAAAGCACAGTTTCCAAGAACCAATTTCGATTGTCCGTTGTTTTGCGCAAAACAAAAAAGTATCTCCGTCTTCCGTGATCGTCTTCTGTTCTGGGAATAGCCCGCAGATGATGTTTCAGAGAATTTTGAAAGAATTGCAGGAGGCGAAAATTGGAAATTGTGTTGAATTATGTTGCTTATATGTTGTTTTGTTTTTTAAAAAAGAAGGCAGGGGTTCGTGGAAACCGTTTAAAATTCGCTACGGAACTGAGAAAGGTTAATTCGGAGAAGTTTGAGGTTAGGAAATTTCAAATGATGCATAGAGAAGATTGGTTGATTATATTATTATTTTATTATTAAAGTGCATGATTGGTATTTTATTATTTTTTATTATTCTTCAAACTGAGCATTTGTTAAATTATACAATAGGGGATTATAGCTCATTCGAATTAAGAGAAATTAGTAAAAAATACTGAAAGTAGATGCTTAATAATGAATATTAATAAAGAAATAAAATTATATAATTGAAAAATATTTCGGAAATAGGGGGTTTTTGTTTTAGCAGTTCGTCACTCATATGAAATTCATATATATTATTTTGATTGGCGACTCAAAGGCCACCTATAAATATATAACGAATACCGAGTTAGGGGATAGAGTCTACTACCAATGGAAGTAGATAAATTCAAATAGCGGACACGTGGCTACCAGTTCAGTATTGCAATTCTCAAACAGTTTTTATTTGAATATAAATTTCTTGCACTTAATAATTTTGATACACTTGCAATTATAAAGCATGTAAACTTGTACAGTGTTATAATATTAATTTGTTTTTTATAAATATAATTTAAAAACAGCATACATTTTAAGAACATTTTAGATCCACGAAGAAAACAGTTTTATATAAAAACTTATATTCGTGACGTCACATCTTAGTGATGCACGACGAGGCGAGAGTACTCTCGCATCTCGTCTCGTCTCGTGGCATTATGCGAGACGAGAACAAGAGCGATGTAGCAGTTTAAAATTCGAGGCGAGATCGATATAACAACTGCGAGAAGCGAGAAATAAAAAGTATTTGTAACTTTATAGCTTTGATTCATAAATTCAATGAAAAATGCACCGTACAAGGAGTAGATTCAACGCTAATTCATGCATAGAATACGTAAATGTGAAAATTATATGAGTTCACAATATTTTTTGTCGATTAGTATCGGTCTCTGAGCGAGAAAATGCAAAAATAAAGACAAAATCGGTATTGCATCCAATAGAACTAGTTTTCTCTAATATTTCAGCCCTTAATTCACCCCAGTTAAAACCACGGTTAATAGAACTCTTGTCACCCCTGAAAAGTAAAGGATGTTATATTAAGTGTCGATGGGAGCCAACAGGGAGAGAAGCGGAGTGATTGGTTGCCAGCGGGTTACCGGTGCAGCGGTTTTTTATGACTTAATCTTACTTAAATAGTGGCATATATTTAATGAAAAAGTGTAGGTACTTTTAGTTACAAAAAATAATTTTTGACTGTTTAATTTGCTTTACGATATTTTAGAGGTAAATTAAATTATTTGCTAACTTATCACATTTTCTAGTGACCGTAAATGAATAAACATTATGTTCGTATTGAAATAATTTGGTGACCAGAATTTAGTGTTTCGTCTCTTTATTATAGATATACGACTGCAAATACATGGAAAACGGTGCTATTGGCGCGAACTTGTTTCTTGTAGTTAAATAGTTACGTAAATTCGTAGTGCGCAAGCGCTTATTTTTATAGCGAGACTCTCGTGCGAGAACGAGATGAGACCCAAAAAAATTTGCGAGAACGAGAGCGAGATCGAGTTTGCAGATCCGAAACGAGACAAGATCGATATTTTATATTTCTCGTCTCGCCTTGCGTGCATCACTATCAGATCTATATTTTCAAACTTCGGGGGACCATAATTCGCTTATTAATAGGATTTTTTCACTGAATTTTCACCAATAGTCTTAGTTTTACTTATACTTTCCGATGAAATTATTTATTTATTTATTTGAAATATTTGGGAAGCCAACAGTTGCCCAATTAAAGGCTTCCACTGATTAACAACCTAATTATAATAAATCACATGGAAAACATTAAGAAGCATGAATAACTTTATTGCTATGAAGTACACCCTTAAACTGAGATAGTGATAAATGAAAAATGTCTATATGTTGATATGAATGATTGTAGGTTCCCATAACTCTGTTTATGGGTGATTTCATATAATTATTGGTAATGCATTTTGGTACATAAAACAAGGTTCTATTTCGTGTATGAACAGTTGGAATATGAATTCTTAAATAATCAATGATATTGTAGTTATCAATATAATTATTTAGTAGCTTAATGAGGAAAAGCATATCAGCTTGGGATCTTCTTTGTTCAAGTGATTTTAAATTACATTGTAGTAAAATTTCATTGTAACTCAAGTTATCATAGAAAAATTTGTATTTTAATAAAGATATAATTTTTTTCTGTATTGACTCTATAAGAATTATATTTTTATTGTACATTGGGTTCCAAATCTGGGAGGCATACTCAACAGTAGGACGTACTATCGCATTATAAAGCATTAATGAAGCTTTATGTTCATAGCATTTGGCTAAACGAAAAATATATCCAAGTGTTTTGTATGCCTTTTTGACTATTACAACATGTTCATTAAGTAGTAACTTGGAATCGTAAAGTACACCAAGATCTCGGATAGTTGCTTTACGTTCCAAATTAGAACCATCCAAATAGTACGGAAAAGTAATTATAGTTGAACATCGAGTAAAACTTATTACATGACATTTCTCAATATTTAAAGATAAATCGTTCAGTTCACAGTAGTTTTGTAACCGTTCTAAATCACTTTGGTGTCCGAGACAGTCGGTAGGAGATAAAATAGGTTTAAAAAACTTTAAATCATCAGCGTAGAGGAAGAAGTTACTGTTTTAGAAACATTCTCCTATAGAATTGATGTAAATATTAAATAAGAGTGGACCCAGATGTGAGCCTTGAGGGACTCCTGAAGTTACTTCAATTTTCAATAATAAATAATGAATATAAAAAATGGTTGAATCCCCTATTGACTTTTGAGCCAAAGTTGGTTTGGTCAAAAACAATCCCTTCAGATTGTGGTATGTTTACCTACCGTATGTAACGGGCATCTTTTTGCATCTTTCTTTTTGTTATAATTAAGTTTACTTGGTTGTAATATATTGAAAGCTTCCTTTCCGTATCCTGGCGAATGGGAGAAAACTTGAGTGCACATCTAGGGATGCACTTGCACTTGCACCCCGGCCACGGAGAAAATCATTACAAGTAGTTCCTAGAATTCGCTCCAGTTATAAATAACTGCCAACCGACAATTTGTTTACCCCACCAACATAGATCATTTCTTAGCAACGGGTGACGGCAACCAACAACCAACCCCCGATAAAAAGAGATAGAATATTATAAATTCAAATACACAGAGCAGTTCCGCGAATTGCTTATGTTGGAAATGTAAATACATTTCACAGAAGAAATAAATATATCATCACGGTTTATTACCCATTTCTGGGTGCTCTAATCTGCTTCTATTGTCAGATTTCACTAATAACGATGTAGGTACAGTTTACAGCTATTAACATACAGAGTGATCAAAACCATCTGATAGTCACGTGACTTATGTAATTCTCAATATTTTACTTCGCGGAAACAAGTATTAGCAGTTAAGTGCAATTCATAGGCGTGTATTGTTCTGTCAATCTGTCAAATATTTATTCAAATATTTGTAACTTTCTTTGTTTTATTTTACCGTCTTTATTTCTTGCGTTTTATAATTATATTATCAACAACAGTCATTTTAAGACTCTTATTAGTGTATTTCATTATTTGCTTGGTAAGTGAGTTACAAAAATAATTTTTTGTGCAACCGTATGCGAAATAAGCATTTCGCAGCCGCAATACAGGCCGCGAAATTAAATTTCGTGACCGTTGTTATGGTAACGGCCGCGAAATTAGGTAAACAATCACTTTGACACTTGAGAATTGCATGGTTTTGTTTATCAAATGTTAATTCCATAGCCACCTTGAAAGCTAACTTTCTATTTACAATGAAACTGTTTAAAATTAATAAAATTTGTAATTACATATTTTTTACGGTTGCACAAAAAATATTGTTTACACCTTATCCGCGAAATCCTTTAGCGCCCTCGAGATTGTCTTGCCTCGGCCGCAAGCGGTCTCTGCGACAATTTTTCTCTCGGTACGCTAAAGAGTGATTTCGCGGCCTTGATATACAAATAACTATTAATAGCTTAATTAACGAGACTTTTTAGGTTAAGTGGAAATGGAGTTAACGGTCAAACACAAGTTTATTGTCGAAGCGTATTTTCGATCAGGAGTACGCATATTCGTATGAAAGTTGTTTGGGGCAATTTCAAGAACATTTAAATTACTAATTAAAAAAAATCGCAAGCCTATTAACGTAGATACCAAACTTTGCTTCCTAGAAGTCTAGTTTTGATGTCATGAAGGAAAGTTGCGGGTCACGTGACTATAAGATGGTTTTGATTTCTCTACCTACGATTCGCCGCAGATTTTAAGACAACTAACGCTTGTTGTAATTCATAACATCCGTCGATTGTTCAATAGTTTATCGGTTTCGTGGCCACGTGCCCGAGTGTATATACGCGAATCTGGGGAACCGGGTTCGATCCCGACAGACGTTATTTATTTCGAATTTTAAATGGCACAAAATTGACCTCTGTGGTGCACTCTGCACGCCAGCAATGAATGCCCGTGAGGTGACGCCTGATAAACGGTACAAATATCATCATTACCGAAATCCCTGTACAAAACAGATTGGCACACCCACGAGCACTCAAAACATTTCTGCAGAAAGCACATAGAGGTCACTTTTGTGCTAAGTATTTGATAATTGAAAATAATTTTCAAGTTCCAAGATATACCGTAATGTATTTATTATTACGGATAAATAATGATTAAATTATAGATATGTCATGGATATTGCATTGTTTTAATTAATATTAATTGTGTATGAATTAAGTGTCAAATTAGAGTATGAAGAAATTATTTTTTTAAATATAAATAATTCTTATTGCAATATATAAAATGTAGAACAAGAGTTTCACATTTTTATTAATTTATAATTAGTCCTGATTATTATAGCCCCCAAAACCTAAATACACCCATTTTTACCTCTCGCTAAGACAGGTATTGTATTCATGCTAAAAATCGCATATCCAGATTTTAGTGAATAAGCACGTTTTAAGGTCCCTAGAATCCGATTATAACATTTTTGCAATGATGTCCGTATGTGTGTGTGTACGCACGCTCACACACACACACATACGGACACACACACATACGGACACACACACACACACACACACACACACACACACACACACACACACACACACACACACACACACACACACATACGGACATCATCGTAAAAATGTTCTAATCGGATTCTAGGGACCTTAAAACGTGCTTATTCACTAAAATCTGGATGTGTGTGTGTGTGTGTGTGTGTGCGTGTGGATGTGTGCGTGAATGTTGGATTCACGATATCTTAAATACTATAAGACTTAAGACATTTTTAACTACGGATTCCTCAATCTAACAATAATGGGAATAGTTGATTAGGTTTTGGTAACAATTGGACAACCGGAAGTAGTAGTTACAAGAAAAAAATCATCTAAATATTATTTATCGAAAATTTATGTAAATACTTATATTAAAGAATGTTAAATTCTTTATTCGATAAATATAAATTCATTATTATATCTTCTATAGATTTAGAGATAAAGAAATGCATATAAAATAATTTGATGTAAAAATTCTCAAATCAAACTACTTCAAGGCAAGAAATTCAAATGTTTGTAATTGGCACATAAATGTCACTGTCAAAAATATTTGTATACCGCTGTCAAAAATATTTATACATTATTTTAAAGATTTTGTAGTGAGACATGAATATATGTATTTGTATTTAAAAATATTTTTCGTTTTATGCGCACAACCAGGTAAAATATCTGGCGAGAGGTTATTTTCGAAGTTCCAATATTACACAAATTTCAATAATTAATAAATAAATATTGCGTGATATTTTCAAATATGAGGCTATTTAAAAACAGTATTTTTAAAACAGCCCTATTCACTACGCATTGTAAAATATCCCGTTGATTAAAAATACTCCACTTCGAGTATGATATTGTATGAAATCGGCTTTGATGTCAACATTGCAATTGCAGTTACACGTGAGGATTATAAAGGGTATTATTAATATTGACTGGGGTGAATTTGTTGATTGGCTGATATATTTATACCGGAGCCAATTCTACGAAGTGTGCTATGATAATGATTTTCATTTTCACATCCGCATGCAGTATGTTCCCCTGGCAACTGTTTGCGGGAAACAGTGACTGTCGGTCGCGCGCGCATAATTTTACAGAAAGGGTTAATTAACAAAATATTGGACATGCATTTGATAGGACTCTATTATTTTAAAAACTAATAACTTTTTTAAAACTTTTATAGTCCCTATTATAACGTTTTTATTTATTTGAGTGAAGTGTAAATATTAGACAATTATTATTAATTAAAATAAGTGAGAAATATTCGTTTTCCGGGAATGGACTGTGTCATATTTTGAGTCAGAGTTCAACGTTTCGCCCGCAGTCGTATGGGGCATCTTCAGGAGCAAGGGGGATAGTACTGTCTTAAACAAGGTTACCCGACGTGTCAACCACGCTAGAGGCCAAATAAAAAAAAATATTTGGCATTCACACACATCCATGCCTTAGTGGGATTCGAACCCAGAGCCCCAAGGGCACTCATGACATGACGCGTTGCTCTAACCATTGAGCCACCGGAGCTATAATAAAATGAATATTAGATTTTAAATACCGGGGTAAAATAGAATTCACTAATCCAAAAATGAGGATTAGCTTTAACATTTTTTTGAATCGTTAATTTTTATTAATCTATATACATACCCACATATTTAATTATGCTGGAAACTGTATTGAATTCCTTTTCTATAGTTGTATTTATTTTTTTCTTTTTAAAACGTTACTAATATTATTTTGAAATGATTAGTTCTTTGATAGTGATATTTATCTGTCAGTTACATACATTTGAATAACTGCGTTTTCTTTGTTTAAAGCGTAGGCCCTTGGATTTAAATTATAGATAATTTTATAAATTTATCCATAAAATATATACAAAAAGTATTGATGCAAATTTATAGAAAATTTAATAATTTAATTTTTTTTCAAACGTCGTAGAAATGGCATTTTTTATGACTTGATTTACAAGGTAGAAGTTTCATTTTTACGCCGCCGGCGTAGAAATAAGCTATTTCTACTCCGCCGGCGTAGAAATAAAATAAATAAATATCCATAGAAACTACATAGAATTAACGAATAAAAAGAAAAGTAGTGCGTTTGAAAAAAAAATTGAATGTGTCATTCGGAATAAAAGTGTCTTTGTGTGCCTCGCATGCAATTGTCCGACTCGCTTCGCTCGTCGTGCAAACTTCCATGCTCGCCACACAAAGTATCACTTTTACTCCTAATAACACTATATACTATTAATTTAATTTTTATAATAACATTAATCTCGAAAAAATAACATTTAAAGGTATTTTTCGGAGAAAAACTATTTTCGGCTTATAGTATAGTGCCATTTCCGGTTATCCGATTTTCACCAAAATCTAATGGGCTCTTTCCATTACAGAAAAAGTTCGAAATACAAGGTTTCAAAATTTTCTGAATGATAGTATTTGAGTTAGAGTGGAGGATCCACACATACATACATACATATACACAGACATCATCGTGAAAATGTTAAAATTGGATTCTAGTGATCTTAACGTGGTGATTTACCAAAATCTCGATATGCGAATTTTAGCACTATCCCTATACCTCCCTTACCAAGGGTAGCGGGAGGTAAAAATTTCAATCATTTTGAGTTAGAAAAGTCTGGCCTGGACTGGCTTGAGAAAATATAATTGTGTAACAGGAAATGCGTAGTTTCTTTCGTCCTTTCGAGCCCTTGCGTGGCCGAGGGCGGCAGCGGCAGCTCAATCATTACCCGCGACGTCACCGGCGGCGGTGGTGGCGAGGGCCAAGTCCCAGGCCTCCGCTCCTGACCTAATTCTATACAGACAGACACAGGTGTCACAAACAAACACTCCACCATGCCGATACTACGAGTACGAACGTCTCAATAAATATAGCGTCTTGTATAGTTTAATTTAAGATCATTTCTTTGACTCCCCTGCAATTTGGACTACAATAGCGAAACCCTCATATGATGAACTTATAGCAATAGAAAATACGAGTAGGTTTTACTTACAAGCCCTTTCGGTTCAAAATTTAATACTTAGAAGCATATAAAAATTCTTGCAACAGCCCTATTGTCTAAATTTTAATTGGGGATTATATTCGCCATTTTCTACTTCCCGCTACCCTTGCTAAGGGAGGTATAGGGATCGTGTTAAAAATCGCATATTGAGATTTTGGTAAATGACCACGTTTTAAGGTCCCTAGAATCCATTTTTAGCATTTTCACGATGATGTATATGAGCATCCTCCACTCTAACTCAAATACTATCATTCAGAAAATTTTGAAACCTTGTATTTCGAACTTTTTCTATAATGGAAAGAGCCCATTAGATAGTGGTGCAAATCGGATAACCGGAAATTACTTTACTAGAAGCTCAATATAGTTTTTCTTCAAAAAATACCTTTAAATGTTATTTTTTCGAGTTTAATGTTATTATAAAAATTAAAGATTATTAAATTTTCTATAGATTTGCATTAATACTTTTTCTATATATTTTATGGATAAATTTATAAAATTATCTATAATTTAAATCCCAGAGGCTACGCTTTAAAAAAACAAAATGCAGTTATTCAAATGTATGTAACTGACAGATAAATGTCAAATATCAAAGAATTAATTAAACAAAATACAATTAGTAACATTTTAAAATGAAAAAAGTAAATAGAACAATAGAATGGTAAATATGTAGGTATGTATTTAGATTAATAAAAATTAACAATTCAAAATAGTATATTAAAGAACGTGTTTTATAAGACATGTTTTTTCGCACGCGTCAAAATTTAGAAAACGTGCGTTAGCGACTTTTCTAATTAACAAGTGCGAAAGAAAGTCTTATAAAATGAGTTCTTTATACTATTTTTTATATTTTGCGCCTTTTACAATAACATTTACTTACTCAATTTGTGATTATATTTGTAACCATTTGTACATTTTCATGTAACTAATCTTCCCTAAATAAAATAATAATAATAATAATAATAATAATAATAATAATAATAATAATAATAATAATAATAATAATAATAATTTCGACATTATATTATTAAAATGAATTGTCAATTAACAAAAAATAAATTAGGTAAAAATGGGTTAAAGAAACGTCATCTAGTACCAACCGTCTAAAACAAAAAATTGCATATCGAAATAAAGGTCATTATGATACGCAATTGCGTATCTTAATGACTTCATTATGAACGCAAAATATAAAAAAATGTTTGAGCTAATCCTCATTTCGGGATTAGTGAATTCTATTCTATCCCGGTATTTAAAATTTAACCTTCATTTTATTATAACTCCGGGGGCACAATGGTTAGAGCAACGCCTCATGTCATGAGTGCTTTCGGGGCTCTGGGTTCGAATCCCACTAAGGCATGGATGTGTGAGAATGTGAACTCAGTCTGTAATTGGGATTTAATCCTGTTGAGGGGTTAAAAAAAGGTAGTTACTTGGATTAGATTAGACTATATTTTAAGAATGTACTGCCAAAATTAGAGTAAAATTCGCTAATCCAAAAATCTTAATCGTTTTTGTGACTCGGGCTGTAAATGGCGGGAGGTATTATGTTGGCCCCTCAGATTTTTTAAATTGATGGCTGAGTATACTCCTCCAGAGCACGCTTTATATTTATTATGGAATCATGAATCACCTTTTCTTGAATTTATGTTTGTTTTTATATGTTACCGTGTGTTATCCTTGTGCTTATACGCTCCGGCCACGTTATAGCGTACGCGTCTTGGTGCCGTAGTAATACTCGCTGCGGCTGCGGAGAACAAAGAGGACTCAGCCAGCCACGACGTCGGCGTCGCTATTCGCGCGTCACTTACCCGAATCAATAGTCGCGACGCGTCGGAGAAAACCACACCAACAGGACTGGCCCACGATAAACAAACACTCTATCTACATCTACAAGAATATAAACAGAACATACGGGGCTATTATTAGATATACGTATGAGTAGATCTCTATCACATTTGTTGAGTGAAGCATTGATGAGCGCTGTTTGATCTTGGATGGGCGACGGCGTCCTCCGTCATAGTAACAAATTAGAGTATGTTCGACTAGATCTTAAAACTGTATGATTATGATATTAACTATGAACGTTTTAAAAAATATACATATATACCTTGTTCCATTTAAGCCATTCAGTATTGTGGAGCATTGGGAATAGTTTTGACTTCTCTGATTGGCTGAAATTAAAGACAAGAGACAAGTTTACCCAATGGAATTTCGGCTACTTCAGATTTGAACTGTTGCCAGTGCCATCTACTGAATGGTTTAACTGGAACAGAGCATAGTAAAAAATTTGAAAGATGTCTGATCAAGGACATATAAGAATTGTATGAATTAAGATTTTAGCCTCGCCCATTGTTTTAAATCACGGATCATATATACCCTTTATAGATAGCCGACGACCACTATAAAAATTGAGACAATGTTGCGCGTATCGCCGACTGGCGCTTGGAAGAAAAACTAATTGTGAAGTAGGCAACCTGGTGTGTATATAGGCAATACCAAGGAGGACCAGCGACCCGCAATACTTTGGAATACACTAAATTTTTAAAGTAAAAAATCGTTTAAATAAAGTATGACCATAATTAACGGAAAAAAGTTTATTTTCTGATTTCATCAAATATTTGTTACATAATGATTGCAATGATCGGTAATAATCACACTTTCATCAACGGAAAGCAGCATATCTGGAGCACATGACATAAATGCATACATTTTTGAAATGTTTTTAGATCAGAATAATAAAGAGTGAAGAATAATGTTGATAGCCGAGCGAAATAGCGTAGAAGCAACGTAATCGCAAAGCAAATGTTCCGGGTTTGAATCCGTCAGGCTTGAATGTTAGTAGTGTAGTGCACAGCCGTAAAATATCTAAAAGAAATATTTAAATTCTTGTATATTATTTTTATTAAAATACAATAAACATTTTACGTACCATTAGCTTTAAGTCAATGAACAGAAATTAACAATAGTCGTATAAAAATCGTTTAATATTAATTTAATCGCTTTCTTTACTGTAAGGTGATTTTAAGTCAGATATAAATTTGACATAAATGACAAAAACACTTGTCATAAAAATTGAAATTCCGCGGCTTTCTATAAATCAATTCGAAATATATGTAATTTCTTAATTTTATCGCGTCGGCCATATTGCACCCGGCACCATCTAGCGCTTGGAAGAAAAGCACTATCCATAGGCTACTACATGGTCTCAACATGTTACATATGGGTTTCCGTAGCCTGTTTTAAATTCAGTGGTGTCATTCACTTAGTTTTTAAAATAAGATACTGACACAGTGTCAGTGACTGAAAGATTGAATAAAATTATGAATTTTAGCGTTTGTGTCACTTTCCAAATGTTATGGTTTTTGAATTATATATTTTTTAAATTTAATTAATTTTGTGTGACGTTATACCTGCAGTTTTACTTCGCCTACTGACTAAAGTTGATTACATCTGTCAATGTCATTATTTCTGCTTAAAATTGATGTCAAGAGCCGCTTTTTTATCAAGAAGATCAACTTCGAGTAGCACGCATCTACCCTAAATCGTTTTTTTAAAGGTGATAAATGATCTTGTACTACCCATTTTCTTCGTCCCCGTCCCCGCCCCCGTGAAGCACCACCTTTGAAACAGGATCATATAGATCCTGAACTGATCCCGAATGTCAATGTTACGTCAATATTACTAACTGCTATGTATTTTGCCTTTTTTGTATAAGTATTTGATATTAAAATGACATGAATGGAAGAAATTAATTAGTTTGAAACTTTATATCATGTTTCATTACTATAAAAAATGCATCAATGTAAAAGAAGTGTTTCATACATTTCATGTAAATAAAACTATATTTGGACTTTATTTTCACAAATTTTGAATAATATAAAATTATATTTTTTCGCTTTTATAGCGCTTATAGTTTTTATTAAAATTACGAATGAAAAGTTTTATATTTTAAAAATACTTTTCTACAAAATCATTTAAAATTAGTCATATTTTCAAAATATGACAAAATATATGCAACGTTTTTTTTAGTACCGGACCCCCATTTTAAGATTATAAAGAACTACAGATCGCTGTAAATTTAGATGAAGTTAGATAAGATAAAATAAATATTGTAGAACCTAATTTTCTTAAACCACAAGTTGAATAGAATTTTTTAAAACCCAACTTATAAACGTACATTAGCGTTCGTTTGTAGAGGAAGAACCACTAAATCGAGAAAGAATAATGAAAAATATGCTAATTAAAACTTGTCCTTCAAAAATTACTAGGATTTTCTCGATAGTTTTGTTTGTGATTCAGGTATGATTCATTTAAATTCTTGAGTAGGAAAATAGCAAAATATTTTTCTTAGATTTCCCATGTAGTAATTGGCAAAGATTCTGCAGTACTTTCAAACGGGTTGCGAAGAAAATTCCGAACTAATGAATCTTAAAACAAATATGAACGTCCTTTAGATACACACTAAGCTAAACAATAAAGTAAACAATTGACATAGATAGATCTTCATAAAAACACGGTACCATTTGTTTATTATTATTTATTAAATTATGTTAAACTATGTATTTTTTCATGAAAGTATTTTAAATCAATGGTTAACTAATTGTCTTGTTACTTCAACTGTTTCCGAGAAAAGCGAAAAATCGAAAAAAACTGACAAAGATAGTGATCGAACAAAATTTTGTTTGTCAGTAAATAGACTATAAAAAAACAATAAAATTTTATATGAAACGTTTTTCTCAATTTCTAATAGTTAAGAAGTTATTTGAAAATTAAATATTAGCTAAGGTCGCCACAACATTTAACATAGTACAATAGACCTTTTCAATTTAAAGAGATAGAAGATATACGCAATGGAGATCTGCGCATAGTAAGAACAACTGAGATCCATGGCGTTTGTTTCTAAAAAATTTAGACGAAAATGTGAGAAATATCTCAAATAACTTTAAAAAACAGAAAGAGATAGATAGAGAAAGAGATAGCCGTTAAATTGAAAAGTTCTATTATTTGATAAAAAAAAAAACAACAAAAGCACATCTAAGATGACCTCTGAAAGGTAAACAAAAAATCCCATTTAATCAAAGTCGTAACTGTTATAGTTTTCGAGATAACAGACGGAAACCCCGTAAAAACTCATTTTTGACTGCCTCAAATCTCGGAAACTTTGGGAGATCGGACCCATGTTGATTAAGCTTTTTGACTCATTTTGGTCAGTACTATATGCCCTTAAATTGTTTTACAGTATTTTTGAAACACCTTGTATAAATAGCATTTATTAAAAAATCTATTGTAACAAATGTATCAATAACAATTAATTAACATTAAAATCTATAACAAATTAAGCGACATATCACTTCAGTGTGCAATTAATTGACTTGTCAATATTTAACCAGCCATTAAATTAAGTGACATTTTAACACTCCGATTAAGCTAATCATCTGTCATGAAACAAAATATCGTATTTAATAAGGCGATTAAAATTTAATAATTGATCAAGATTTTAATCAACTTTCTTGAAACCAGATATGAGTCTGCCCAGCCTAAATCTTGTGTAGTGGTATTCATTTCTACATAACCTCACTATTTGACAGCGACAGCTAACAAACTTACACTGAATTTTTGTGAACTAAACCAAATAGTAAGTAAATGGAAAACACTATTAGAATAGCTATTAACATACCTAGGACTATCATAACTGCTGCAGATGTCGGTTTGAAATCCGAGCTCGTAGAGCGACGATTTTAAGACATCCAAGGCTTGTTATGTTTAATAACATCCGTGGTTTGTTCAATAGTTTATCGGTTTCAGAAAATGAAGACATTATTAATAAGGATTATTTTTTTGAAATTCTCTCATTAATGCTACTTTCAGAATGCCATGCTAAACAGAACAATTATTTTGTCATTTATGTCAATATGACATATTCAAATTATGTGATTTATTCCTCGTGTTTATCATGATAGAATAATTGACCCCTGTGGTGCACTTTCCACGCCAGCAATGAGTGCCCGTGAGGTGACGCCCGGTAAGCGCCCGCACGGTGCAAATATATCATCTTTACCAATAGCTGTGTACAAAACAGATTGGCACACCCAGCAATGGGCCGTGATGATATATTTATTTTATTTTATTTATATTAATGAAGAGCATTATAATTTCATTTGATATTATTTTCATTTTATAGACTGTTGTTGACAAGTCAGTATGGTAATAATAGCTGAATTCTTTTTGGAGTCGTTCTGAGTAAACTCACTTCCCCCCTTCCTGATGCTACACTACCAGTTTACAAAACTCAAAATGATTTGAAACACTCAGTTTGCATTTTAAGGTTATATAATACAACAAATTTTATATTCACATATACAGATACAAAGTAATATATTTTCAACATTATCTATTTTTCGTTTATGGACAATATCATAGATCAGAAAAATGTGAAAAAATTTGACAGCTGTTACAGCAAATGCTATCGGTAAAGAAGGATTTGATAAAATGGAATAAAACTTGTTCTTTTTGCACACATCAAAACTCATTTCAGTTCAAATCAGTTATGTACTGAGCTGAATTACAATTGGATTTTAGTTATTACTTAGTTACACCAGCCTACTTTTGTACATGTAAACAATGAATTAATATCCTGAAACCGGTAAACGAAATAAAACCCGCGTAGCGAAGAATATTCTTACATTTTCCATCAAATTCACTTCCTTATTCCAAATCTTCCCAAGTCCTCCCCTGTGTTAGCGTCGTCTGCCTCCATCCTAGTCTGCGTCTGGCCCCCAATTTCCCCCACCCCCGCTGCGTCGCGACGCTGGAATGAATGAAAGCGATAGCGACCCATTCGCCCCGTTGCCAAACTTACACAACACCCCCACGACGCAGCGTGGAGTAAACCCTGGGAGAACCGCATAGCAGACGCCTGCGAAGTTTGGCAACGCTCGGGGATTGCGGAGAAACAGAGTGGAAGGACGATGGAGACGAGAAAATGGAAGGATGGAAATTTTTAGACGTAAAAAGGCGAAAGTGTTATGTATTATGTAAAATGGAAAGTGTGGAAAGGACTTGTGAAAATGGAAATAGTACTGCTTTGTATATCCAAAATACTGGGTTTGAAATAAGGTTAAAATGTTTGGAAATAAACATTATATGAGGGTCAGCTAGAATTATTGAGAATATAAAAAATCTGATGTGGACACCACACGACTTCCTTGTACGCAAGACCAATATGAAGTATAGATCCGAGTATAAAATTGCACGTATTTGACGCAGAGCATCGAACCCGAACCGAACCAAAACCGGAACCAAACCGTAACATTTTAGCGAACCCAAACCCAGAATCGAACCTGAGATACATTTTTCAATTGAACTCGGACCAGAACCGAACCGGATATTAAAATTTTGGTTCAGGGTTCAGCTCCGGTTCAGGTTTAGTTTCTGTTCAAAACATAAGCGGTAAGCGCGCGCAGTCATTTGCTGTTGTGGTGTAGCGTGTAGCTAGAACTAAAATTCGGAATAAGATGGTAAGTTACACAATATTATTATCTTCAGTGGGGTCATACGTCATACCAAAAAAGTACCTAGGTATATTGATTTTTTTTTCATAAATGAAAAATTTGCCTAACATTCATTAAAAAAAATTAATTTTATTATACTTTTCATTCATGATTTTATTTATAAACATCCTGAGACTGATGTTGTGTTGGAACGTCATAATTTTGTACGCACAGCGCGGGAGTCTATACAAGGTCGCAAAATTGTGACGTTATTTGAAATTATTTTTGTAAAACAAGAAACTTATGACATGAAATATATACAGGATGTTATTGAATACGTGTTACAAATTCATTATATCGAACCGAACCTGAACCCGGAACAAAACCGCAAATTTTATTGACGATTGAACCATCACCACACCCGAACCCATCACTCAAAAAAAAATTAACCTGAAGCTGAACAGAACCCAGTTTCTGGCGGGTTCGCTGCCCTGATTTGACGTAATTTGACATTAGCATCTATTTTTAATTTTTTAATTTTTTGTCCTAATTAATAGCAAGCTTCATTTCAAAAACCAAAAGGTATATAAGTTTTAAATTTACATATCTCGCTTATACAAAGAGCTAATTTAATAATACTTGATGTGCTAGACGCAGAATTTAATTCTCCAAAACTCTTATTTGAAGCATTTATTTCTAAAATCAAAATGAAACCATTTTATTGAAGAAAAACTGTTAACAACTTCATGTAATATATCACTTCCGGTTGGCCTGTTTTAACCAAAATCTACTATGTTATTCCAATTGACATAAAAGTCTTATATACCAAATTTGAAAAGTTTTGGATTATATTTTAAAATAGTTTTTCATAAAATCTAATAAAGTACCATTTCTAGAAATTATGTAATGACCAAAAAGGGAGGTGCACAACTAGATGTTATAGCAATCCTAAATACAAAAGTTCAACTTTCTATACGGTTTATCGTTTTTGTGTTATGCGAGATACGTACGTACAGACGTCACGATGATATTAGTTAAAATGGATTCAGAGATGGTCAAAATGGATATTTCCGTTGAAATCTGAAAACCGAAATTTTTCGCGATTACAATACTTCCTTTACTTTGTACAAGGAAGTAAAAAATGATAAAAACCAGAATTAAATCTTCTTCGAAAGTTACATTTCCCACTTTAATTTTCATAATATACCTACATCTTCTATCTCTATGTGACTTTCCCTCTCTGTTTGCGGTCAAGGACGTACGTGCGTTAAGGGTTGCGGTCGTGGGGGATAAGTAAAGTGAAACTACCCACTTTCGCCACCGCTGACGTCACAGCTATGAAGGGATGGTATAATTCAGCTATAGAATTAATTTTATGGAGAATGACTTTAATATTTTAATTTTAATAGGGGCTGCGGCACACAAAATGGAAGTGTTTTTATGAGTCATATATATGATAATTATATTAAAAAGATATGGTTTACGAAGAATATTAATTAATAATTTGTTGTTATTTTCGTAAATAATTAAATAAAAATCTGATGTGGTCAACATAACATCTCCCGCTATTTAATTTTCATTAATTTAAATACATACTTACATATTTAGTTATACTAGAAACTGTATTAAAATCCATTCCATATAACTATGGTTCTATTTACTATTTTCTTTTTAAAACGTTACTATTATTAATTTGAAATGATTAGTTCTTTGACAGTGACATTTATCTGCCAGTTATATCCATTTGAGATATGAACTGTCTAATCAAGTAGCTCTGTAATTTAAATTATAGATAATTTTATAAATTTATCTATAAAATGTATAGAAAAAGTATTAATACAAACTAATAGAAATAACATAAATCTGGAAAAAATAAACATTTAAACGTATTTTTCGAAGAAAAACTATTATGAGCTTCAAGTAAAGTGCCATTTCCAGTTATCTGATTTACACCAAAATCTAATGGCTTCTTTCCATATTAGAATAAGGTATAAATACACGGTTTCAAAATTTTCTGAATGATAGTATTTGATAGGAACCACATACACACAGACATCATCGTGAAAATGTTAAAATTGGATTCTAGGGACCTTGAAACGTGGTCATTTACCAAAATCTCGATATGCGATTTTTAGCACGATCCCTATACCTCCCTTACCAAGGGAAGCGGGAGGTAAAAAGATTGGCGCCTGATTATTAATGAAAAACAACCCCAACTTCTGTGACGTCAAAGTACATACAGTACGTCATTCATAGCCAATAGGAAAACAGTTTGTCTATCACTTACGTTATTTATAGACATAAAAGTAAAGATAGCTAGACGATCAACGATTTACATCAATTTTTACAACTTCTTACTGTATTATAAGATTCTGGAACTTTACACGTTCAAAGAAATTTGAATGTTCGATATTCATAGGTACTATATATCAAGGTCATGTACTTCAAATTTTAGTAACTACTAGGGATTATTTCATCTTAGGTTGCATACACTGCATTTTGTAATGTTGGCTTAAAGATTTTTTGATAAATGTTATATTTAATTTTGGTTTGAATAGATTTTATAGTGAAAGGTTTCCCAAGAGGAACGATATGTTTTTAAAATTAATAAAATACAAAATATCTGTGACAAAAGTAAAACTTTTTCTTTATTTTATAGTACTACTTATGACAATTATGTTTTGAATAACACATTATCCAAATGTCCACTTCGGTTTCGTGTACAGGATTAAATTTGATGAACCCAATTTTTGGTAACTTTTTGCAATAAATCTGGTGTAATTTCATCAATGCAGCGTTCGATGTTCAATTTCAAAGCATCAATAGTTCGAGAATTGTTGGCATACACCAACGATTTTAAATAACCCCACAAGAAGAAGTCTAAAGGTGTTAAATCTCAACTTCTTGGAGGCCAATTAGCAGGTCCATTTCTGGAGATAACAAAATCACCAAAGTTTTCTCTCATAACTCCATAGTGCCATTGAAAATGTGATGTTGCACCATCTTGTTGGAAGAACATGTCTTCCAAATTAATTTCATTCAATTTTGGCCATAAAAAATCCGTTAACATTAATCGATAACGCTCACCAGTCACTGTTACTGAATCTCAATTTGCATCTTCAAAAAAATATGATCCGATGATGTTACCGTGCCATATAATACACCAAACAGTAACTTTTGCTGGAAGCAAAGACTCTTGTGAATCTGTAGTGGATTATTTTCACACAAAAAACGACAAAACATCTAAATAAATTTGAGGCTATTTAAAGAACAATATATTTATAAATTTAATACTTTGAAAGCATACAACAGCCCTATTATGAAAGACGAAACAATTTTTTTGAAAGCTTCATAATTCCGAGTTCAACAAACTGAAATTATGAAAATCAAAAGAACCCCCTGTAGTTTTTCTCCGTGGTTAATTAATACCGAAAGCAAAAACGTCGTTTCTTGCAGCAGAGGGTAGCTGGTAGCATGAGGCTTAGCAAAACAAAGGAATATCTCATCCTGAACCAGCCTTCTCTTTCACAGATCATTTCATTCTGTCGCCATATTTTTTTCCTGATATTTATATTCCCCAGTATGAAATTATTGTGAAAAAGCATGAAAGAACACAAAGAAAATAAAATAGAGAAAAAATTAGTTCGCTGTTATATGTATAAAGCTGTTTTTATTCGGGATTTATTTATTTGGGGTCTAGAGGCCGCGTGCCTGAGTGTCATGTCGCGAATCTGGGGAACCGGGTTCAGTCCCGACTGACGCCAAATATTTCGACTTTTACATGGCACAAAATTGACCCCTGTGGTGCACTCTCCACGCCAGCAATGAGTGCCCGTGAGGTGACGCCTAGTAAACGACCGTACGGTACAAATATGTCATCATCATTACCGAAATCTGCGTACAAAGCAGATTGGCACACCCAGCAATGGGTAATATGCCGTGATTATTTGTATAAAGCTGTTTTTATTCGGGATTTATTTATTTGGGGTCCAGAAGCCGCGCGCCTGAGTGTCACGTCGCGAATATGGGGAACCAGGTTCGATCCCGACTGACGCCAAATATTTCGACTTTTACATGGTACAAAATTGATCCCTGTGGTGCACTCTCCACGCCAGCAATGGGTGCCCGTGAGGTGACGCCTGGTAAACGCCCGTACGGTACAAATATGTCATCATCATTACCGAAATCTGCGTACAAAGCAGATTGGCACACCCAGCAATGGGTAATATGTCGTGATTATTTGTATAAAGCTGTTTTTATTCGGGATTTATTTATTTGGGGTCTCATGGCCGCGTGCCTGAGTGTCACGTCGCGAATCTGGAGAACCGGGTTCGATCCCGACTGACGCCAAATTTTTCGACTTTTACATGGCACAAAATTTACCCCTGTGGTGCACTCTCCACGCCAGCAATGAGTGAGCGTGAGGTGACGCCTGGTAAACGCCCGTACGGTACAAATATGTCATCATCATTACCGAAATCTGCGTACAAAGCATATTGGCACACCCAGCAATGGGTAATATGCCGTGATGATATATTTATTTATTTATAGTTTTCTGACATTCATCATATTATGTCTAAAAGAGTTATGATATAATATTAAAAAGAAACGAGCACTTGAAATTTTATGATTTGGTTATGTAAGAATTATTTGTGCTCTATTTATTTAGGAACTACATAACTAAACTGTACCATTCTGTACAAGTTTATAGATATATGTAGTTTAATATTTATGATTATCTGTAATTAGTATATTCACTATTATGCATGTAAACAAATAATATATTTATTATTTAGTATTTTATTATCACGGCTGTATTTTTGTAGTCAAGTGCTAAATTTAACTATCATTAACACTTTCGATTATTTATTTAGTTGTTTACTCTTCTCACTCTTCAATTTGGTTGCTATGTTAACTATTTTTCTAAAAAACACACTGAGAGGTTAAAATTGAAATGGATATTAACAATTATGTTGGCCCTAAAAATGTGTATTCGTAGGTTTTTGATATAGTTTTAACAGTTTACAGTATGTCCACTATTATATTGTATTTCAGATTAGAATAGACTTAGGAGTAAGATAGGACTTACGATTCCAGCTTTCTGATTGGTCTAAACGCAAAATAAGTTTACAATAGCAATATGTGAAGCAGGTGTATTATACAGGTGTTTCAAAAATACTGTAAAAAATTTAAGGGCATGTAGTACTGACCAAAATAAGTAAAAAAGCTTAATCAACAAAGGAATGATCTTCAACTGTTTCCGAGAAAATCGAAAAATCGAAAATAACTGACAAAGATAGTGATCGAACAAAATTTTGTCTATGTCAGTAAATAGACTATATAAAAAAAATTAAATATTGGCCAAGGTCGCCACAACATTAAACATAGTACAATAATTTGATTTAAAAAAATCACCACTGAAAGGTAAACAAAAAATCCCATTTAATCAACGTCAACGTTATAGTTTTCGAGATAGCAGACGTAAACCTCGTAAAAACTCATTTTTCACTGCCTCAAATCTCAGAAACTATGGAAGATCGGGCCCATGTTGATTAGGTTTTTTTTACTCATTTTGGTCTGCCCTTAAATTTTTTTACAGTATTTTTGAACAGCCTGTATATATCATTTTGTCTTCATAATCTATTTATTTACTAAATAATTAAAAGTTATCAAATTTTTTGACATACACGAAGCAAAACTAATTCATAAATTTTATGTGTGTAAGACAAGGTGCGCAGCAGTGCCACCAAGTCTATTCTCATCTGAAATACAGTATAGGATTGTCATGCGTATCATAACTGCCGCAGATGTCGATTTTAATACATCTTAGGCTAGTTATGATTCATAACATTGGTGGTTTGTTCAATAGTTTATCGGTTTCAGAATATTAAGACAATATTAATAAATATATATTTTTTTGAAATTCACTCTACAATGCTACTTTCAGAATGCTGTGATAAACAGTACAATTATTTTGACATATGTCAATATGAGAAATATTGAAATTATGTTCTTTATTCCTCGTTTATTATTTTAGAATAAAATAAACCATGTTAGGAACAATACACTAACATTATATGTATGTATTAATCAAAAGCATTATACTTTCATTTTATTTTGTTTTCATTTTGTAGACTGTTGTTGACATATCAGTATGGTAATAATATATTACCGTACAGATTCAGTTATTACCTAGTTACCAGCCTACTTTTGTACATGTAAACATAGGCTTAATATTCTGAAACCGGTAATAGCTATTTACGCCTTATATCAGTTTTGGCTGACCAAAATAGAAATTACACACAACTGCATTAAAATTTCTGTTTAAAGTTTGTAGTCAATGTTAAATTATTAAAACATACTGGTTGGACTTGCATTGTCTTTATTTTTTAAAATATTACAACGTTTCGACTGCTGCAAATCTACAGTCGTCGTCAGGTTACAAAATAATTATAATAATAAAATTATAAAACATAAAATAAATAATAAATATATAAATTGTAAAATATAGACTTTGATAAAACTATTCAGTCAAATTTTGACGTCCTCTATTTGACATAATAATGTTTTCCACAGGTTACTAATTTCAACGCTAGGTTTACTAATATTATTTGCATTTGAAAATATAAAAACTGCTTCTTTAAATTTTCTTTTCCTCCATTGTTCTTCCTTGTGGAGTATTTTAGCTTCTTTCCACAACATATGGTGCCCTTCCTCCCATGAATGATATGCTGCCCCAGATTTTGATACTTCACCATTTTTGGTATGCATTTTATGTTCTTTTACCCTAATTTCTAATGGTCTTTTAGTTTCACCTATATAAAATTTTCCACATTCACATGGAATTTGGTAAATACAGTTTTTTGAATCTAAGATGCCAGATGGTTTAGTTTTTGTTAAATAACTTCTTAAGTTTGACCCCGCATTAAAAACAGTTAAAATATTATAATCTTTCCCTATTCTTCTTATTTTCTCGGAAATTCCTTTCACATATGGAATTGACAAAGATATTCTGTGTCCAAGGTTTTTGTTATGAGAATATTCTTCATAGTTCGCCAAGCTACGAAGAGTATTTTCAATTAACCTTACCGGATAACCGTTTTTAAATTAAAATTGTTATGCTGCAATTCTGAACAAATCTGTAATTCTTACAGATCTGTAAATCTGTAAAAAACTGACAAAAACGCATCCATTTTTGTTGATTAATATAAAATTATTCATAAGAGTGGCAGATTTCGTTGCGATTTTATTAATTATGTACAGATTTACAGATCTGTAAGACTTACAGTTTTGTTCAGAAATGCAGCATTAGTTACCAGGACTGAAACTGAAACATTGCATCCTGCGGGCGGTAAAGTAGCATATGCGGGCGGTAAAGTAGAGCAAAAGCCCGGCGACTGGTAAACTAAACGTCAAAAATACATTTGGAAATATAATCAACACTTTTAAAAAATTATATCAGTTTCGCTAAAACTACACTATAGCTATTATTAGAATTGCTACATTTGCGTGTAAAAAACCAGCTTCACGCACTTGCTTCACAATATATTAAATCATTCTCGTATACGACGCGAACAAACAAATAAATAAGACATTTAGTGAAATTGGATGTTATAATTTAATAAGTAAAAAGTTTTTGTGAAAATATTATATAGTAACAAGCAATTTTATGTTGGAAAGTAGGATTTAAAGGCTCCATAAATTCGTTGGGAATGGTTGTTTGTATCTCTCTAACGAACTAAGTTGCAGTTGTCACGCATTTCTGTCATTTCAACACAGAATTACTAAAAATACACACGAATTTACTACATAAATAAAACATTTCAAATACTACGCTCCCGGAAACTATGCTACTGCCAAAATAACACTTTTTCATTTTATTTTACCAAGACGCACGGGAATTTCTACGCAAAATACGAGTACAGAGTACCCTCACTACTATACCATGAGTATCAAAAAGATCTTATATACAGATAATTTGTATGTTTCAATATTAGAACTCATTGCATAATAGTACATTAAAACACAAGTATCATAAGGCAATCTGTTAACGTACGAGTCCAAGTTTGGAAAACGAGCCGGCAGGCGAGTTTTACAAAGGACGAGTGCGTCAACAGGCCTTATGACACATGTTTTTTATATTATTTTTTCTATTGAGGTAATTTTACAATTAGATTTTTTTAAAAAGGACTTGTCAAAAATATGAGTTGGTGTCTTTTTTATCAGTTATGTTGGTAGCGCTTCCCGCTAAAAATTGAAATTTCACATTTTGACAGTTTGTGTATCTTGTGATTTTGTCTGATTGTTTACATTAAAACATTGTATCAAGCATTATACAATTATGAAAGAGGAAAACCAATACATACAATGAACTCGAAGGTTTATTAATGAACCATCCTGATTTGACATATCGGTAGTTCGTGTTGGTTATTACCATAAATAAAACTTGAATATAGGATTGAAGGACGTTACGTGGACCATCATGCCTTTTTATTGAGAAAACAACATATAAATAAAACTCTTTAAATAATGAAATACTTTAATGAACAATTTATTGATTTAGACTTTTACTTTCCACCATTTTGTCAACACACACTACTCAGTTGCACAGATAACGGCAACAGCTGTTCTTACAATTTTTAATTCAAAACATAATATGGCATATATTCGATAGTTCGCCACAACGTAGAACTGGAAATCATGGATTAAAACGTCAACTTTTCATATTTGTTTGCTAGTAGCCGCCACAAATTGAGTAGACAGTGTCATTTTCAAGTAACGTGCATCATACATTTCGTAACCTGCCTGGAATAATAATACATTCAATTCGAAATTGCATTACCATAAATTTAAATTGTAATAATTAAAACGGTAAGTTTTATTTTTAATTATTTTGACAAAGTAAACCTGAGCGCATTGTTTCTTGTTTCATAATTTTTTACTTGAAATTTTAACTTCACAGATTCTTATTCTTTCTTAACTAACACAGCTATAGCTATAAATTTATTTTCTTTCTAGTCCTATCACCTAGGGAAAGGATAAAAATCCACAATTAGAAATAATATTTCAACACAAATACTTTACCATTTTGAGGTTATCTGTCAGTTATGAAAACATGACTACCACCTCTAGAACATGAAAGGCGCCAAAAACAGTACGTTTATAGATTTTCTAAACGTCGTGTTTTCAGTGATAAACAGTGCTTTTATAGAAACATAAGAACACCGAAATAGAAAAAATAAATTTTATGATTTAGTAGCTATTTGAGTGCATTATAAGGGGTAGCATCAAAATGTTCTCGGAATAAGGGATTCCACCATTTCTTTTTATAATTTCATCTGAATGTTAAAGTAAATCTAAGACTGTCGGTGAAAATCCGGTGAAAAAATTCCTATTAATAAGCGAGTTATAGTCCTCCGAAATTTGAAAATATAGATGTAACGTCACGTATATAAATTTTTATATCAAACTATTTTCATCGTGGACCTAAATGTTCTTGAAATATATGCTATTTCTAAACTATATTTATAAGAAATAAATGAACATTATTATACTATACAAGTCGACATGTTTTATAATTGAAAATGTATTTAAATTATTAAGTTTAATGCAAAATATTTATATTCAAATAAAATCTCTTTGAGAATTGCACTACTGGACTGATAGCCACGTCTCCGCTATTTGAATTTCTCTACTTCCATTGGTAGTAGGCTCCGCCCCTAACTCGGCATTCGTTATATATTTATAGGCCGTCTTTGAGTCGCCAATCAAAATAATATATATATATGGATTTCATATGAGTGGCGAGCTACTAAAGAAAAACCCCCTTATGTCTGAAGTATTTAAATTATATCATTTTATTTCTTTATTATTATTCATTATTAAGCATATACTTTCACTATTTTTTACTAATTTCTCTTAATTCTATTGAGCTGTAATCTCCTATTGAGATACGAAGTCGGTTAAATTAGGGCAAAGTTTTCCTGTTAGTAGGCCATTTTAAAGATGTATTTGTTTTTCCCCAAAAATTTAAAGGTCACTAGATAAATCCAAAAAATCAAATTTTGCTGATTTTTACATTAACAAATAACTTCTAAATGTGATACAATATGGAATTTTGGTTTGCAGTTCCTTAGGACACTTTTTTATTTTCTTTCGAACGACTATGCTCAAATTTTTTTTATCACTGTTGGATTTCGAGTTATGCGGTCAAAGTTACGATTTTTATATGGACGCCATATTGAATAGTTATACCATTGAAAGAAGAATTTTTTTAGCTTTCCAACGAGTACAATTTAATGATATTCATTTGTTTTAAACAGCAAAAATGCAACAATGATTAATTTTATAGGGTAAAAACAATGATTGTGGTATTGAAACAAAAGAAATAATAAATAGCTTTGCATTTTTAATTAAATTAAAAAGAGCATTCCGCGAACTGCCTTTAGAGCTATGATTTTCTATGACTATAAAAGACAGTTAGGATACCAGCAAAGCCATGAAAATTTGATAGCAGCTTTTGGCGATGCTGCCCCTTCATTATCCGCTGTTAGTCATTGGTTCCGCGAATTTCGACGAGGGCGAGAGCTGTTATAAAAGACGAAGCAAGACCTGGAAGACTTGCGGATGCTGCCTGTTCAGAAAATGTGTGGCAAGCTTGATTCAGTCCAATTGAAATATTACTTATTGGGAGATTCAGGAGGAAGTGAAGATTGGATCTTCTGCGATGAATACCATTTTGCATAAACACCTTGGGGTAAGAAAGCTAGCAAGCCGTTGGATACCGCATTTGCTCTAAGAAAGTCAAAAACAGGATCGAGTAGACTGGTGTAAATTTATGTTGCAAAAATTTGACGGAGGAGCATCCAAGCAAGTGGCATACTTTGTAACAGGTGACGAATCTTGGGTATACAGTTACGACCCTGAAACTAAACGGCAGTCTATAGTGTTTGGGTATTTGAAGATGAAGACTAGCCCACAAAAGTAATTCGTGGCAATAGCGTCAACAAGAAAATGATTGCTGTTTTTTTTTTCGCTGAAGTGGTCCTGTTGCTGTTATTCCACTTGAAGATCGCAGAACTGTTAATTTCTAGGGTACTGCGAAGTGGCTTTACCACAGATGTTTGCAAAATTACAAACAGGTCGCTAAAGGACCGATTTGCTTATCATCATGACAACGCATCCTCCCACACTGCTGCCAGAACATTGGATTTTTTGAAAGATTCGGGAATTCAATTGGTAACTCATCCTCGGTATAGCTCAGATCTGGCGCTGCGCGACTTTTTTTTGTTTCCAACTATTAAAAAAATGAGGCGAGGTAAAAGATTTTCCAGCGCAGATGCAGCAGTTACAGAATTTCAAAGAATTTTTGAGAACCTTTCAGAAAATGAATTTTCCGAATGTTTTAAAAAGTGGTTTCAAAGAATGCACGAGTGTATTAGTCTGAATGGAGAATATTTTGAAAAACAATAAAGATCTTTTGTTTAAAAATGCAACAGTCTTTTAATAACACAATTTTCAGCGCAACCTTATTTGATTCCGATTTCGATTTCTCATTCTAACACATCTCAGTTCTCTTTCGCGATCTGTCACCGCATACTAACGCCTCAATTTGCAAAATACCGTTTCTCTAGCTGGTGCATGGGTGCATGGATGCATGTGTGAAGTGTCCGACACCTAGTGCATGCTGAGAAGGCGGCGAAGTTGACAGGCGCCGTGGAACATCAACATGCATGTCACACCACACACATCCGCACTCACACACGGACTACGGCGACGTGCATGTAAGCACACACGTACTATCCATAGAGCCATACAGTGGCCTTACATTACATTCTAGGATATGCGCAAGGAATAATATGGATATGAAGTAGGTGCTGATCACCAGGTTCATAGATTATGATCGTACAAAAATTCATAAAAAGCAAATACACAGTTTTCTCTCAAAATAGTTCATAGAATAAATCGGAATATAGCAGGAAATATCTTGTGGACGAATTCTTTGGTAGCATCATCGATATGGACTCCTATTGGCCGTCTATCTGTACACCAATTTAATTAACTCTAAGGTGCATTCAAAAATGAAAATTAGGTTTAAATTTATGGATTATACTTTAGATTTAAAGACTTTGGCCGCATATTATGTTATGACTCCATTCACTCTTCAGAATTTAGGGTCTCTAAATCCAAATCATAAAGCTAAACATTGCAAGGTCCAAACTTTAGGTTTATGATTTAGTTTGACGTCACAAACTTCACCAATGAGAACGAGTCTGAAATGATATAGATATATACACCCATCTTTATTTAGTATCCACTTGATGGATTCGGTTTCTGAACAAATGCGAGAAGAACATGGAGACTGTCATAACTTAATTGCTGAAATATAACCAATAATGCCAAGCGAATGACAGTTTCACGGCGCACAGGTGTCTTGTTGAGACTGCTCTACCGATATTTTAATCTTGTTTTTGAAGCATTTACACAGATGTCTGTACATATCAAAACTAATTTTCAGGTAATTTAAACTTACATTTATGAATGACTTACTTAAACCTAAATAAGAACCATAAACCTAATTTTCATTTGTGAATGCACCTTATATTTGGCCTGAAATTTGCTTTTTTTCCTTTTTAAACTTTTCCAGTACTCCAAAATGTACTCAATTTAGTCCTATTTACCTACAGTGAGAAAAATTCTGTCGCTTCCAGTAGTAAAACGATATTTACGATAATCATGACAAAAAAATAAATTAACAATGTCAGTATATCCAAATTAAGTAGCAAATATTACCTGCCATTACGTCCATATTTTAAAAATTTCATGAACTTATACTAACCACATCCATCCATTTCCGAACTTTCGCTTTACAATACATCCCTTTACCCTTACAATAACTCATTTGATTCGATAAGGCGCCCTATCCCTTTAAATCGCGCACTTTATATTCTACTCTCGCCCTGTACTAAAAACTTAAACTTGACTGCTTAGTCAAGCATTCCCAACACGTATGCAGCGCTGAGTAATTCATTATAAACTACAGAGATAGCCGCGTACATATACCAAGTATAATTCCAAAAATAAGAATAAATTTCTTGCTTTTTTCTTGTAGTGACATTAAATAAAAACTTCTGTACATCGTTGCTTTTTAACGAATGCTAGGTGTCACAATATATTTTCTCCAACACTATTTTGGAAATTACGCATTCCACAACTAAAAATTATGTTGGAATCAATATTATTCCAACAAACCGTGTGCTATAATTCCGTATGCCGTTTGGAATAATTCCACACGGCTTTCGACAAATCAGAATCTGTTTAGCCGCATATTAGCGCCTTTCAGTTTTTAATTTCTTTCTTTGTACGGCTTTTCAAAAATCCACGAGAAGGGTCGGGCCCGTAAAACTGTAATTTGGCTCCCTTTTTAGCTAGCTCATTTGCTTTTTCATTGCTTAGAACCCTTAGAACTGTACCAAAAATATAGTAAAATGAATCGTGCTCTCCAACTTTCAGAATTATGCAATTTGAATACATAGATTTCTACAAATGGATAGGAGATTGATCTAATTCTTTTTGAACTTAATTGCTTCAATAACTTTAATAAGTAAGGCATTTAATAAAACTATTTCATCTGTTAAACGAAGTACCTAACCTATCTTAACAACTTACATAAATAAACAACTTAGAGCACACATGTGCATGATGGGAACTAAAGTCCGCATTTTCTCACGTCTAAAGGTTTACTGCTAGACTGCAACATTTTACGGAAGGTTATGGTGATTTATGTATACCATACCATGTATTTCACAGATGGAAACCTAACCTTACTCTACGATCAGGATCAGAATTCTTGTGCTTTCACAATAGGCCAAAACTAACAAGAAAAAAAATTATCCGCAATCTTTCAAAAGGAAAACCGTGTTCGTTAGGTGACTGGTTGTGATGTCAATTTTGACACTTGAAAATAATCTTCAATATTCTGTGAGAAAACTGTAACAATAGGGGACTCCATCATTTTTAAAATATAATTTCATCTGAACCTATAAGTAAAACTAAGACTATCGGTGAAATAATTTCTATAATAAGCGAGTTATAGTCCCCTGAAGTTTGGAAATATAGATGTGACGCCAAGAAAAGTTTTTATATCAAACTGTTTTCTTCGTGGACCTAAATGTTCTTGAAATATATGCTTTTTCTAAATTATATTTATAGAAAATAAATTAATATTATTATACTGTACAAGTCTACATGATTTATAATTGGAAGTATATTTAAATTATTAAGTTTAATGCAAAACATTTATATTCATATATAATATCATAAGTGGTAAATTTTTGCCGGAAAATTTTTCAGATTGTTACGGGAGCCGGTTGACTAGCAATTTATTGAGTGACATTGACAAAAAAATCACGAGTTGTCAAACGAGTGATTTTTGATCAATGTCACGAGATAAATTGGCAACAGGCTCGAGTAAAGCAATCGGAAAATTTTTCCAGGATAAAATTTAACCACGAATGGTATTCGGATGACTATTTCCAAAATAAAAATAAATTAAATAGATTCCTGTCCGAATCGACTCGTTTTTTATAAAAACTGATAACACTGAAAATATACATACTTTGACAGGTATGTAAACAATATGTTTCTAAAACGTCAAAAAAAATTTCGCTTATCAAAACTCACTTACTTGTAAAAATACGACATCTTATTGGCTTAAAGGCTGCGAATTTTTTTTTTGTGACGGTGTTTTGTCGAAATGAAACTTGGTAACTATGTAGAATCTTGAATCTGGATTGGTTTATATATTAATGAGTGAAATAGTCAAATAAAAACTGTTTGAGAATTGCAGTACTGGACTGATAGCCACGCCTCCACTATTTGAATTTCTCTACTTCCATTCGTATTAGGCTGCTCCCCCTAACTGCGTATTTGTTATATATTTATAGGTCGTCTTTGAGTCACCAATCAAAATAATCTATATGGATTTCATATGAGTGACGAGCTGCTGTAACAAAAACCCCCTTATTTCCGAAGTATTTAATTGTATCGTTTTATTTCACTGGGAAACTGATACAGGAAAAAAAATTCTCGGAAATGCAGTCAAGATATGTTTATTAGATTATGCCGACGTTTCGATCATCCTCATGGTTAAATTAAGTCAGGTGAAACTAAGAAATGTTTGTACACAATATTAACCATTTGTGAATTAATGTGAAAATACACTCGTTATAATTTCAATAAAGAACAATATGTTTTATAATATGGCTATTATTCACTGAACAGACAGAATGAAACAAAAATTTTATGAAAAATAATGATAATTTAATCTTTTATTTATAAGTGTATAACCATTAACCTTAAATATTGACATGTACAGCACGTTTGAATGTAAATGTTTTATTGTTTTGATTCGGTCGACTAAACATTTTTGAGTCAAAACATTTTGATAATATTAATTGATAAATACTTTATTAAATGTAGCAAATATTTTTGAATTCGTTCAGATTTGTATCTTATTTTACGCAATGTTATCAAGAGATGAATACTTCCCAAAATTCTGAATTTTATTTTCTAAATATTTATCTATAAAATACTACATGTTTTTGGTTACAGATAATATACAGGGTGTAAATGAAATAAGTGCATTAAATTTAACCAGTAATGTAACTCGACGAGAGCAATAATATTTCTTAATAACTTTTTTTTCTGTCTTTTAGATTTTGAGTTAAAATTCTTTAAAGATTTGCTGCATATTTCGTTACCCGCCTATGGAGAACAAATGGCTGCTGCCGTATTCAAGTGGGATACAAACAGCTCAAAAATTATCGGTTATCGGTTATACTTACATTATTATTAATTAATTCGTAATAGTACAATTTTTAAAATAAATAAATTTAAATTTTGGATAACAAAATTATAAAGTTGTGTATTAAACCAGGATTTTAATTACCTGTGAATAGTGGAAGACAAGGAGGGGCGAGGTAACAAGAAGAAGAGCAAAAGCATAGTTATTAGGTTATGAGATAATTATTTATCGTCGATAAATCATAATAGTTTAAATACGTTATTCAAAAAATGTAAGTACAAACTTTTGCCCATTTAAGAGGTACATGAGTACCAATAATTAGTCGTCCATTTATTGTTCCCGCCTAAACATGTTTTAATGGAAATTTTTACAGCATTTATCGAGATGTGTATTGTGCATAGTAAATACACCTTCCCAAGTAAATTCAGTCTGATTAATGAACATTATGAGCCATTCCCAAAATTGAAGTCTGTTATGTGCTGAAAACATAGAACTTTTTGCACATGTTATGGATATAACTATTGCTTTTTTAAAAATTGTCATATGTGACACTCCGTATTGTGATGTGATAAAGATGTACAAGATTAACAAATCTGCGAATATTAAGAACAGAATGATTTGGTGATGATTTGGAAACAATCCGTGTAAATGCGTTGGCAACTCCATGACAAGTAAAATGTAGTACAGATACGAGTAAAAAAATAAATAAATAAACCATAGGTAAGTAATTACAATGTCTGTGTACTCGCATTTTGACAGAATTTTACCTTACAAACAAGTTTATTACTAATGTCAAAATTTAATTGCAACAATTAACAGGACTGTCAATTGCTAAAACAAAATTTTTCATAGCTATTGCTACTGCATTCAATTATCACAAAAATATTTGGAACGACTCGTCAATTTACGGGGTGGTATAAATGCTAAAAAAATATGCGATTTCGAGAAAAAGTTATTAAGAAATATTGTTGCTCTCGCCGAGTTATATTACTGGTTAAATTTAATGCACTTATTTCATTTACACCCTGTATATCATACACATATATTTAGATCGTTTCATGAAAATAATAATAAAAAGAAACATAATTAACTCATTTAAACTACGTCTTAAATTAGAAAAAAAAACATGGTCTGCAAAACTTGTAAAAATGCAACGTTGACATCACTCACATTACATTGTAAATTACAAGCATTCAGAGCACACTTGAAACACATGGAAGTTATTTACATTACACGAGATGCCAGCGATTCTTATTAAAATCACATCATAATTTGATTTAGATTATCTAACGATCTTGTGTCACAGTAAACTTTATTTAGTTTTAAACTGTAATTAATGGTAAACTAGATAAGTAGAACACATTTTGCATCGTCTTTCCAACAACTGGACCTAGAAAATTGGTACCTATATACCAGGTTTGATTCAAAAGTGGTGAGAATTTTTGATTTTGCTAATTATTTGTGAAATAATTGCGTAGGCTTCCACAGTCTGAGGCATGAGAAATATTCGTTTTCCGGGAATGGACTGTGTCATATTTTGAGTCAGAGCTCAACGTTTCGCCCGCAGTCGTATGGGGCATCTTCAGGAGCAAGGGGGATAGTACTGTCTTAAACAAGGTTACCCGACGTGTCAACCACGCTAGAGGCCGAGTTTAAGCAACAAGAAGGGGGAGACTCAGTTTACAAGGTTACCCGACGTGTAAACTGAGTCTCCCCCTCTTGTTGCTTAAACTCGGCCTCTAGCGTGGTTGACACGTCGGGTAACCTTGTTTAAGACAGTACTATCCCCTTGCTCCTGAAGATGCCCCATAAGACTGCGGGCGAAACGTTGAGCTCTGACTCAAAATATGACAGTCCATTCCCGAAAACGAATATTTCTCATAATTATTTGTTTCAAATAGAGCTCATTTTTACCTTCCGTCACCTGTACGTAAGGAAGGTATTGTCTTTGGTCAAAAAATTCGTTGGTAAATTTTTGATGTATAAGCACGTTTTAGAGTCCCTGGAGTAAGATTTTTCTATTTTTACGATGATGTCTGTCTGTATGTATGTATGTATGTGTGTGTGGCGATTTTTTCGGATACGATAACTCAAATACTACAATTTAATAAATTATAATTCTTTCGTATTCCTTTTCTTTACATCCATGTGAAGAGATGATTATATTTTGGTTATAATTGCTCAACCGGAAGTACCCTAATTTTAAGATTTTAACAGCTTTCCTTGAAAAGGCACTGTTAAATATCATTTTTCCATATTTACTGTTATTATAAATATTTAAGAATATTTTATTCCCTATACGATTTGATTACATTTAATACTTTATATTCAATGGATATTGAGTTAAAAAATTATAAAGAAATTAAATTTCATAAAGCAGCTAGCTATGCTGTAACCATGGAAACCGCTACTATATTAAGACATGTGTGTGTTATATTATTATATTTTACTGGAAATATGGACGCTCTTAAGGCCTGTGTCCACGATCCTAGAAATCGATCCGAGTTCTCGGATATAGGCCGCAATTCGATATCTCGGATCGTGGACACTACCAACTCGGACGTAAAAATCTAATAGAAAACTAGAATGGAAAAATGCGTTCTGTCCCATTTTTTCGTACAAGTTGCTAATTTCATTTAAATGTTACCAATTTAAAATCTTGACGTTTGATATTTGATAAGCTTGAAAATGATAAGGTTATAAAATATTACCTATTTCTACTCATTTTTGATATTGATTATAAATAATTACTTATAAATAAATTAATATATTCGTTGTAAAAATTTAATTTACATACTGCCGGGATAATTTCTTGGTTATGTTTCATTAGTTTTTAGTATTGGTAGAAATGGTTGAAACTAACTTCATAAATTCGACCAACCTGACATTTGTAGTCATACAAGTTCAATGTTTATGATCAAAAAATGTGATCGAGAACTCAGAACGATTTCTAGCATCGTGGACACAGGTCTTTAGATACATGAAACTTTCTGTGTAGAATTTGTACAAAATACATGAAACTGTAATGTGCTTGAAATATGGAATCTTGTGCAAGAAATTTTCTGTATGAAATTTATACAAAATATCACGGATCGCCTCAACTACAGATAGGACAGTTAATGTATTTTTCGAAATACAAAATAGTGACATCTACAGATTGCTTCCATGAACTAACGTACACTGTGATGGATTGGTCGGCTTGGTAGTTTGTGACATAGGAGATATGTCATGTATAGATAAATTGAAATTTTGAATTTTTAAAATAAAAGATAAGAAAATTGAATATAAGAACATACATATATTTTAAATAATCACAAAACAATAACTATAAATTCATTTCTAAATAAATTTAAAATTACTTGTCAGATAGACATACACTTCTATTTTAATATTTGTTTATATGTAAGATAAAAGGATATTGGAAATGGTACATTTCATCATTAAATATAAAAGTAAACGTCTATTTGCTTCTTTGCACTGCACTTTATATCAAACAGCACAACGAATGTTCATCAACTTATTGAATTTCAATTCCATATTACGTCAAAAAAAATAAACACAGTTTATTCAATTTAAAACTGGAGAAATCACGAAATAAATCACTACTGGTACTATAACTAAAACTATTACAAATTGAATTACCAAATAATTAAAGATGTTAAAGAGTATGTTAAATGACATGTTTGATGAGTTATGTGACTTTACAATTCAAAATAATGCAAAATGTTTTGGACTCAAAGGTGACGTAATCCATTTTCTTAAAATTTAAGCACTTTCGCGCCTCTAAAGTTTGCTTCCTGGAACTATGATAGGGTTTTGGCACATTCATTTAGCTGTCCGGTGCCTGCAAAATATGCGGAACTAACGGAAGGTAATGTGCTGGCCACATCAGATATTTATATTTCAATTATAATAAAATCTATTTGCATTCTTGCATATCTAAATGCCTCAACTGCAATACTTTTGCCAACAAAGCATTGGAACATATTTTGAATTACACTCTTTCATTTCGCCATATGTTTATCCAATGACAGTCGTAATTTTAATTACGTTCGGTACATAGTTTTATTTGTTTACTACAAATTTGCATACACGTGGCAGATAAATAGCGAAAAACAATAATGACAACTTATTATCTAAGCATGATAATGGTACCAGGTAAACAACATTTGGTAGGATTAGTACACTTACGATAATAGGTATACGCATGTGTTTTGATTCTTCAATGAATGACAATATTGTTGCGTAAAGTGTTATCGTATTGTGACGATTTTTCCAAGAAATTTTAGTTGTAAACATAATATATTTCTTATTTAAATCGATACTGTTTCACACATTTACTCTGCACGATATTACAAGGGACGAAATCAATGAAACCGTAAATTTTATTTATTAGTACTGTCAATTATTGCATTAATAGTTATTTATAGTATATTAAGTATTAAGAACGGTAATGACAGTTTACCGATCGAAGACAATGTTTGGGGACTGAGCGAAGGTTCCAATTTTGTCTGAGATCGGTAATTCCTTAACGTTCGTGATGCTTATACTATTTTTTGCACGATCGACGCACAAAATTTAAAAGAAAAATAAGATTTGAAAATTATTTTGACATATTAAAAATTTGTATGTGTCATTTTTGAAGTAAGCTTTGATTTTTGTTTTTATTTATTTACCGGTTTCAGGATATTATTCCATTGTTTACATGTACAAAAGTAGGCTGGTAACTAAGTAATAACTGTATCTATATGGTAATATTAGGCATTTTCGAAAATTCTACCGGTGAATTGTTACCGGTATATATCGGTAAACAGCTGTATACGAGGTTACAGTTACCGGAATCGATATTTTAAGAACGCAAGTGGTAAATCGGGTAGATTTATAACCTATGAAAAACATTTGAAAGATTAAAACAGATTTGAAATTTGACGTAGTTAACAAACTGAGCACAGTCCTATTTCCGATTCCCACATTGAACATATTTTCACTTTTAGCGCGCGCGTTTCGGTTGACATCACTAACTTTTTTGAGGTTAGATTCTTCATTTACCGCATTTACCGACTGAATTACTCGATCCACAAATCATGGATCCGGTAGATGGATCTGGTAGATATGGTACAATTTTCGAACACGGTAACTATTAACCACTCGTGTTTTCGAACGCAATTGGTAGATGCGGTATCTACCGGTAGAATTTTCGTAAATGCCTATTATTACTTGTCAACAACGGTCTACAAAATGAAAATAAAATAAAATGAAAATATAATGCTCTTCATTAATACATACAGATAACGTTAGCCTATCGTTCTAAATACGATCTACTTTATTCTAAAGTAATAAACATGATGAATAAAGTACATAATTTGAATATTTGTCATAATGACATATGTCAAAATAAATGTTCTATTAACCATAGCTATCTGAAAGTGCATTAATGAGAGAATTTCAAAAAATGATATTTATCAATAATGTCTTAATTTTCTGAAACCGATAAACTATTGAACAAACCACGGATGTTATTAATCATAACAAGCCTTAGATATCTTAAAACGTACATCTGCGGCAGTTATGATGTGCATAACATACCTAGGTATGTTAATAGCTATTACCGTCTCGCCTCCTGCACGGTAAGTGAAGCACATCACTTACCGACGTGAGTCACATCACTTACCCTTCAGTAATTTGTAAATAAGACCTACTGTCTTGGAAACACTATCGGTAAACATAAAAAATAACCTGATCGTGCAAAAAATATTTTTAAAAAACCGATCGTGCTAAAAAGTACAATATAATCATTCTTACCTCCCGCTACACATGGTAAGGGAGGTATAGGGATCGCGCTAAAAATCGCTTATCGAGATTTTGGTAAATGAGCACATTTTAAAGTCCCTAGAATCCAATTTTAACATTTTCACGATGATGTCTGTGTGTATGTATAGATCCTCCGCTCTAACTCAAATACTATCATTCAGAAAATTTTGAAACCTTGTATTTCCACCTTTTTCTAATATGCAAAGAGCCCATTAGATTTTGGTGTAAATCGGATAACCGGAAATGGCATTACTTGAAACTCAAAATTTTCTTTAAAAAAATACCTTTAAATGTTTTCGAGATTAATGTTATAAAAATTATAGATCATTAAATTTTCCACAGATTTGCCTTAATACTTTTTCTACATATTTTATGGATAAATTTATAAAATTATCTACAATTTAAATCCCGGAGCCTACACTTTAAACAAACAAAACTCCTTGGTTACACAGTTATTCAAATGTATGTTACTGACAGATAAATGTCACTGTCAAAGACCTAATCATATCAAATTAATAATAGTAACGTTTTAAAAAGAAAACAGTAAATAGAACAATAAGAAAGGAATTTAATACAGTTTCCAGCATAAGTAAATATGTAGATATGTATTTAGATTAATAAAAATTAACGATACACAAAAAAGTTTAAGTTAATCCACAATTTTGGATTAGTGAATTCTATTCTATCCCGGTATTTAAAATTTAATCTTTGTTTTATTACCAAAAAAGGTAGTTACTTGGATTAGTTTAGCCTATATTTCAAGAAATAAACTGCCAAAATTAGAGTAAAATTCGCTAATCTAAAAATAAGGATTAGCATAATCTTTTTTATAATTCGGGCTGTAAATGGCGGGAGGTATTGTGTGTCACCTTTAGATAAGGAAGGTATTGTCTTTGGTCAAGAAATACTGTAATAAGTTTTTAATCAATAAGCACGTTTTAGGGTCCCTAGAATACAATTTTATTATTTTCACGATGATATCTGTATGTGTGTGTAACAAAAATTTCGTCTGCGATAACTAATACTACAATTTCAAAAATTATAATTCTTTCGTATTCCTCTTCGCTACATCCATATGAACAGCTGATTAGATTTTGGTTACAGTTGGTCAACCGGAAGTACCCTCATTTGAAGACTTTCTTGAAAAAACTATGTTAAATATCATTTTTTTCACATTTAATGTTAGTATAAATTTTAAAGAATATTTTATTCTCTATACGATTTGATTGCTACTATATTAAGAAAATTCTGATTGAAAGATGTCAGTGTCAAGTGCAATTGAGATATAATTTTACTGGAAATAAAATAAAAGATCTTTTGCTAGAAACTTTCTGTATGGAATTTGTATAAAATACATACAACTGCCGGAAGGTAATGTACAAGAAATCAAATCTTTTGCAAGGTATTTTATGTATGAAATTTGTACAAAATACATAGAACTGACGGAAGGTAATGTGCTGATCACATCAGATTTTTTATTGATGAAATGCAAAGAGCAAACATATTTATTGAAGTTTAAGACAAAGAATTATTGGAGATGCATTCTTGGTAAATTGTCATTTTACCAACAATGCGTCTCCAATAATCCTTTTTCCTCATACCAACAGTCAAGAAATACCAGTAACAGTAACTATATTTATTGAAGTCTAATAATTTCTCACAATATTTTAGTTTCTTAAAATTTTGCTGTTGTCGTATGCTATTGAGACGGGGCTCAATAGATATAGTAAACAATTATACCATTTTGTACCAAATTTTCGAGTAATTTTTATACTTTATTCTGGCTTTGTGGATTCTTGGCTATATAATAAGCAATCAATCCCCCACACTAATGCGTTGCTGGCAGCGGGACATGCACCTGGTGCAGTCAAGCCATGGAGAGGACACCCACCAGGCACCTGGTGGTGACATCTTGGCACGGAGCCATGCGGTTCTTAGAATCAAGCGCTTAAATGTTGCCAATTACAATGACAATGTTACGGACAGAAACAAAACATAAATAACTATGACATGTATGGATAACTATAAATTACAAGATGCACAGAAAACAGCACAAGAAGTTTATGTTTTGTAGAGAACCGAGAAATCAGAGGCATCCACTAATTAGAGGCTTTTTAATAAACTACAAATATATCAAAATCCAAATACTGTAAAATAAATTGAAAAGTCCGATCAAGGTCATCTTTTAATTTTATGAATTACGATTTTAGCTCCGTTCATTTTGTCAAATTAGTAGTGTCCTTCGCCATTCGATTTTGATTATTACATTTTTGATTTTGTAATGTAATGATCTTATTTTCCAACTGTACTTTAACTATCCCCGATGATGATTCATTTGGAATCGAAACGTAGGAAAGTTAATTAAATTATTATTTAACAAACACTGTTTACCACGATTGCATCTCCAATTATTTCTCATCAACAGAGAATTTATTTTAAGATGCAACATATATCATATATGTTCATCATATTCACAGTTACACATCACTGTTAAAAAAATTTGATGTGGCCAGCACATAACCTCCCGTCAATTCCATGTTTAAAATAGCAATGAGCTTTAAGTAAAGTATCACTTTCAATTATTGTTCCAATAAATACAAAAGTCTGTAACACGAAATTTTGGATTATATTTTATTATGTTTTTCCTCGACAATCTGTTAAGAGCTCCAAATTAAGTACCACTTCCGGTTCATCATATAAGTATTATCAAAATCTAATATGATGTTTCAAATTATACACGAGTTTTAAATACCAAATTTGATAAGTTTTGGATCGTGTTTTTATATATTTTTTTCAAGAAAATCTGTTTATAGCTTTCGGTAATGTACTACTTCTGGTTTATCAATCTTAGAAAAAAATTTAATATGTAGTTCTTCTCTAGATACGTTTACGTTTCGAGCAAACGTACCCAGAGCACCCATTACCTTACACCCCGCACTCACTCTCCTTTCAATTTCTCTATCAATTCGACCATCCCTTGACATCATGCTACCCAAATATACAAACTCATTCACTTGCTCCAGTTTCACTCCATCCACCAACACATTGCACACAGTCACCAATTTACTCCTTTCAAATACTAACACCTTGGATTTATCAACATTCAAGTCCAGATTCATACTTCTTCCAACTACATGTATTCTCTCTAAAATTATAAAATGTAGATTCATAGAAATGTTGAATAGTTTGTCCAAAGTTGTGTGTGTGTGTGTTTTTGGGGGACATAACTCAAAAATAGGTTGATATAGACTTTATCCACTTTTTCATCGGCCTAAATAATTCTAGCGTGACCCTCACATGAAAAATGAGTTAAATATATTTTTAACTTACTTTAAATCCTTTAAGTCCATGTACCACGAAGTCTTAGAACATCAAAACTTTAAAATCCTGCCATTGCATAACGTATAGATGTGTTTGTGTTTTTACTACATGTGTGTGTATGTGTGTGAGTGAATTTGGCAGCTAAATATAGCGAAGAAGCCAGTCATATGTCCCAGTTTGTTCAAAAAATCCCTCATAAATTTCTAGATATGTAACTGGATGGATCTTTTATATGTTACAAAGACTTACATTCAATAAAACAGACAACATATATTTATTTTAATTAAGAATCTACTTAATTAAGATTTATTTGTTTATACTCCAAATAAAATATAAATAAACGTATGATTTTGTGCCCGTTAGGTGACGCCTGGTAAATGCTTGCACGGTACAAATATGTCATCATCATTGCCCATATCTGCGTACAAAGCACACCCAGCAATGGGTAATATGCCGTGATGATATATTTATTTATTTATTTTTTGTATTAAAATATAACTGTAGAAAGGTCAGAAGTTGACATTTTTTTTTATTTGATCACATAAAATTAGTACGCTTTGCCAGGCAATAGTCACAAAAGCCCGTAGAGCTTGAGTGGCTATTGCCAAATTTCGGGTACGGTACAGGGCCTCGATTTTGTAACTTTAAATTCTGTCTGATTTCAAATTCTGTCGGATTTGGGTTTTCCCCACTACGAATTCTACTAATCCAGACCAGTAGAATTTGAAATCTGACAGAATTTAGATATCCCCAATGGGCTACTTGCGTGCCATTTTTTTATTTAATATTTTTGAAGAGACGATAAAACTTGCTACACATATTTTTTCTTTTGGCAAAATTTTCATTAATTGGCCTGTAAAAAATTAATGAAATTTTAATATTTAAATTACCGCCGTATATGACGTAGAATTACGGCGAATCAATGAATGGCCGTAAAGCAATAACATCGGTACGTCCAATAGCAACAGCATGTGCGGGTAATTTAAACGTGGCAGATCATCTGTTTGACGTTTGAATAATAGTTTGGAGGTCAATATTTTCGTTTGTCATTTTAATCTTGTACGAGTATAAGCTAAGTTAAAATCCTTCAAAATCCTGCTTAACAAATCGAAATACGTAATAAAAGTAACAGAAACCACGTAAATTGTAAATAATAAAGAAGAGAGACAGTGACAGAAAAATGAACTGTCAAAATCAAATTAAAACTCGCACTCGCTCGCCATCTACAGGTTACATTCTTTACCGGTTTCAGGATATTATTCCATTGTTTACATGTACAAAAGTAGGCTGGTAACTAAGTTATAACTGTATCTGTATGGTAATATTATTGCCATACTGACTTGTCAACAACGGTCTACAAAATGAAAATAAAATAAAATGAAAATATAATGCTCTTCATTAATACATACAGACAACGTTAGCCTATCGTTTTAAATACGGTCTACTTTATTCTAAAGTAATAAACATAAAGCACATATGTCAAAATAATCTGTTAACCATAGCAATCTGAAAGTAGCACTAATGAGAGAATTTCAAAAAATGGTATTTATCAATAATGTCTTAATTTTCTGAAATCTATAAACTATTGAACAAACCACGGATGTTATGAATTATTACAAGCCTTAGATGTCTTAAAATCTACATCTTCGGCAGTTATGATATACATAACATTCCTAGGTTTGTTAATAGCTATAAATATGCATCCCTTTCTCCAGTTCAAAATAATGACGTCAAAGAAAATCTTCTTTCTTAATTTATTAAAATACAAATATTTCTTTTTTAAGTGTAATTTATATTTTTACATACGTTTTCAACTTTACTTTAGGTATTTAGTGATAGATATCAGATTTTCAGTACCAAGTAGCCTATTGTATTATTTATCCATCGTTTTCATTCATTTTACTTGAAATAATTTGATATGTCAAACAAATTTGAAATATGTTGTCATTAAAGAAACCATATCTTAACCAATTTCAAGTATGAATAGTGTGATAGATCGAGTTGGTCATACAAAATAAGTCAGCGAAAAAGAGTCAGAGATATGACTGTAGTGTGATATGGAATTAATATAAACTCTACATAAAGTCAGTACATTGTATTTTTAACCAAAGTATACAATCTATGCAATTATATCCGATAAAGTTGTGCGAAGGAGAAAATTTTGAAAAAACTATTATTCATGTTGAATGCATATGTCACGGTATGTCGTATATACAGTGTATCTATATACATAATTTATTCTGAAAGAGCAATTGAGAATTATTGTCATCATCATATTTCATATTCATGATATATTCCATGTTTTATCTTACAGACATCATCACTTATACTCTTCGTTTAAACAAAGACAAAGAGCCAACACAACACATGTAATGTACTACTTCTGGTTTATCAATCTTAGAAAAAAATTTAATATGTAGTTCTTCTCTAGATACGTTTACGTTTCGAGCAAACGTACCCAGAGCACCCATTACCTTACACCCCGCACTCACTCTCCTTTCAATTTCTCTATCAATTCGACCATCCCTTGACATCATGCTACCCAAATATACAAACTCATTCACTTGCTCCAGTTTCACTCCATCCACCAACACATTGCACACAGTCACCAATTTACTCCTTTCAAATACTAACACCTTGGATTTATCAACATTCAAGTCCAGATTCATACTTCTTCCAACTACATGTATTCTCTCTAAAATTATAAAATGTAGATTCATAGAAATGTTGAATAGTTTGTCCAAAGTTGTGTGTGTGTGTGTTTTTGGGGGACATAACTCAAAAATAGGTTGATATAGACTTTATCCACTTTTTCATCGGCCTAAATAATTCTAGCGTGACCCTCACATGAAAAATGAGTTAAATATATTTTTAACTTACTTTAAATCCTTTAAGTCCATGTACCACGAAGTCTTAGAACATCAAAACTTTAAAATCCTGCCATTGCATAACGTATAGATGTGTTTGTGTTTTTACTACATGTGTGTGTATGTGTGTGAGTGAATTTGGCAGCTAAATATAGCGAAGAAGCCAGTCATATGTCCCAGTTTGTTCAAAAAATCCCTCATAAATTTCTAGATATGTAACTGGATGGATCTTTTATATGTTACAAAGACTTACATTCAATAAAACAGACAACATATATTTATTTTAATTAAGAATCTACTTAATTAAGATTTATTTGTTTATACTCCAAATAAAATATAAATAAACGTATGATTTTGTGCCCGTTAGGTGACGCCTGGTAAATGCTTGCACGGTACAAATATGTCATCATCATTGCCCATATCTGCGTACAAAGCACACCCAGCAATGGGTAATATGCCGTGATGATATATTTATTTATTTATTTTTTGTATTAAAATATAACTGTAGAAAGGTCAGAAGTTGACATTTTTTTTTATTTGATCACATAAAATTAGTACGCTTTGCCAGGCAATAGTCACAAAAGCCCGTAGAGCTTGAGTGGCTATTGCCAAATTTCGGGTACGGTACAGGGCCTCGATTTTGTAACTTTAAATTCTGTCTGATTTCAAATTCTGTCGGATTTGGGTTTTCCCCACTACGAATTCTACTAATCCAGACCAGTAGAATTTGAAATCTGACAGAATTTAGATATCCCCAATGGGCTACTTGCGTGCCATTTTTTTATTTAATATTTTTGAAGAGACGATAAAACTTGCTACACATATTTTTTCTTTTGGCAAAATTTTCATTAATTGGCCTGTAAAAAATTAATGAAATTTTAATATTTAAATTACCGCCGTATATGACGTAGAATTACGGCGAATCAATGAATGGCCGTAAAGCAATAACATCGGTACGTCCAATAGCAACAGCATGTGCGGGTAATTTAAACGTGGCAGATCATCTGTTTGACGTTTGAATAATAGTTTGGAGGTCAATATTTTCGTTTGTCATTTTAATCTTGTACGAGTATAAGCTAAGTTAAAATCCTTCAAAATCCTGCTTAACAAATCGAAATACGTAATAAAAGTAACAGAAACCACGTAAATTGTAAATAATAAAGAAGAGAGACAGTGACAGAAAAATGAACTGTCAAAATCAAATTAAAACTCGCACTCGCTCGCCATCTACAGGTTACATTCTTTACCGGTTTCAGGATATTATTCCATTGTTTACATGTACAAAAGTAGGCTGGTAACTAAGTTATAACTGTATCTGTATGGTAATATTATTGCCATACTGACTTGTCAACAACGGTCTACAAAATGAAAATAAAATAAAATGAAAATATAATGCTCTTCATTAATACATACAGACAACGTTAGCCTATCGTTTTAAATACGGTCTACTTTATTCTAAAGTAATAAACATAAAGCACATATGTCAAAATAATCTGTTAACCATAGCAATCTGAAAGTAGCACTAATGAGAGAATTTCAAAAAATGGTATTTATCAATAATGTCTTAATTTTCTGAAATCTATAAACTATTGAACAAACCACGGATGTTATGAATTATTACAAGCCTTAGATGTCTTAAAATCTACATCTTCGGCAGTTATGATATACATAACATTCCTAGGTTTGTTAATAGCTATAAATATGCATCCCTTTCTCCAGTTCAAAATAATGACGTCAAAGAAAATCTTCTTTCTTAATTTATTAAAATACAAATATTTCTTTTTTAAGTGTAATTTATATTTTTACATACGTTTTCAACTTTACTTTAGGTATTTAGTGATAGATATCAGATTTTCAGTACCAAGTAGCCTATTGTATTATTTATCCATCGTTTTCATTCATTTTACTTGAAATAATTTGATATGTCAAACAAATTTGAAATATGTTGTCATTAAAGAAACCATATCTTAACCAATTTCAAGTATGAATAGTGTGATAGATCGAGTTGGTCATACAAAATAAGTCAGCGAAAAAGAGTCAGAGATATGACTGTAGTGTGATATGGAATTAATATAAACTCTACATAAAGTCAGTACATTGTATTTTTAACCAAAGTATACAATCTATGCAATTATATCCGATAAAGTTGTGCGAAGGAGAAAATTTTGAAAAAACTATTATTCATGTTGAATGCATATGTCACGGTATGTCGTATATACAGTGTATCTATATACATAATTTATTCTGAAAGAGCAATTGAGAATTATTGTCATCATCATATTTCATATTCATGATATATTCCATGTTTTATCTTACAGACATCATCACTTATACTCTTCGTTTAAACAAAGACAAAGAGCCAACACAACACATCCACATAGAAATAGCTGTAGTGTAATGATATAAACAACACATACACATACGCAGTACTCACATTCTAACGTTCGTGTGTTGGCTGCACTGATGCGATGCAAGGTCAGAGCGTTGCAGTGTTGGCGGTCGATGGTCGCGACTGTCTTTTGTCTAGCCAGAGGCGTCGACAGCGGGAAATTATTATTAAAAAATGGGCATTTCAATTGAAAAAAATAAATATTTCGTGATATTTTCAAATTTAAGGCTGTTTAAACAACAATATCTTTTAAAATTTAATATTTTAAAGTCATACAAAAATTCTTGCAACAGCCCTATTCAAAATGCTAAATACGAAAATAGTATATTAAAGAACGTGTTTTATAAGACATGTTTTTTACGCACGCGTCAAAATTTAGAAAACGAACGTTAGCGAGTTTTCTAATTGACAAGTGCGAAAGAAAGTCTTATAAAAGAGTTCTTTATACTATTTTTTATATTTTGCGCCTTCTACAATAACATTTACTTACTCAATTTGTGATTATATTTGTAACCATTTGTACATTTTCATGTAAATAATCTTCCCTAAATAAAAAAATAATAATAATAATTTCGATATTATATTAAAATGAATTGTCAATTAACTAAAAATAAATTAGGTAAAAATGGGTTAAAGAAACGTCATCAAGTACCAACCGTCTAAAACAAAAAATTGCGTATCAAAATGAAGGTCTTTACGATACGCAATTGAGTATCGTAATGACTTCATTATGAATGCAAAATATAAAAATAATATTAATTTATTGTAAATGAGTACATATCATAGCCCATACTTCTTATAAGTCATACTTCTCATAAGTCATACTACGACGACAGCCGAACACGCTTCGTTTTCTGTCGGAGAAATATTTGAAATCCGCATTACTCAACTAAAATTTTATGCAAGGTGACAGCTCTTCAACCTCAAATTTAAAATCAATATTTTGTAAAATAAATTACATCATATTTAATATTTCATAAAATGAATCCTACTATATAAATTATTTCATACCATAAGTAGGTAGGTGCATATTAATATATGATATGGATTTGATGTGATATGTTTAAAAATAAACTATTTTCCATTAGGTTTTATTCAGACTTTAACAATATTTTAAGAACAATAAAATAAAGAATGTTATATTACAATAATAAAAATCACAATAAACAGTTAAATAACAGTGTCATATTACAAACCTACAAAAAAATAATTGGTCCTATATTTGTATAGATTCTACAAATATTTGCCTGTCTTACCATCTTATTTATTACTGAATACTATATTACATCTTCATTCATTTCCAAAAGTATTTAAAATATAATATTTTTTTAAATATCTGACAGATCGCTAGATAAATTTTATTTTAATAAACTAGACAGACATCTATTCTCCTAATGTTGAACCTATCTTTCTACTGCATATGTATTTTTTCCTAGTATAAATCGAACTTTGCCGAGAGGACCTGAGCTGAGTATGACTTGTGACAAGTATGATTCGTGCAGAGTATAAGCTATGAGAAGTATGGATTGCGATATGCTCCCTTCTGTATTCTCTTTCCTTAAATGACAGATTGACAAACAAAAATATATAAACGTAATCATGAATTACACTTTTTTACCTTTCAACTCGTTGTTAAGTGTTGGTAACACTGTCATATTGTATGCATGAGTAGGTACTTTAAATCTGATATGAAACTCGGATGAAAAAATAGGACAGACCAAAATAGGACAGACCAAAATAGGACAGACCGTATATTTCTGAACTAGAATCTAGTATGAACATCGAAAAAACTCTGATGAAAATGTCTGATTTACATTATACTAGAGAATAGAACTAAAATATTGACAAAAATAGTATAACGTAATTCAAGCTTAACTCTTCAAAAGAGATTATTGATACGTTTATTAATATTCTTCGTGTAGCTAAAAGAAAGTAAAACCTATGTCACTTAATTTTTAAGGTGTACGCGATTTTGATGCAACTCAATTCTCATTTTTTTTGCAATTGCAACCCTATCTTTATCTTTTGTATAGCAGTGTTCGAACCAGAACAAAGAGAATAAAAAATAAATAAAGAAAAGGATGCATCACAAAAGACCGAAGTCAAACCCTAGTTTTGCACGTGGTAACCCCTTCTTTCTATTTGCTATTCTAGACAAGGATAGAGCTAGTTGTAAACTACTACGCTGACAGGCACACATTACTCAAAGGATATTTTACTGCACGAATTTCGTAGAAAATACATAAAAGTTTTTTTCTCTAAAAGCGTAAAAAATTAGGAGAGAACTTATTTTTTGCTAAACAATAATAAGTTTTTTGTAAAAAATGTGTAAGCTTTATAATTAGAAAATTTTAAGTGCCTGTTTTATATTTTGATGTTTTTATATTACGAAAATAATTTAATACAAGGGTGAAAATTTCGTCATAGTTCTTCTTGCGAAAAATTCATAAGAATAAATTATTATTTCCTAATCGCACAAATATTAATAAACAGTTTTATTTATTGGCTAATGCAAACTACTGTCCATTATTGCAATTGTTTCTTAATAAAAACACAATTTCTATAGTATACTAGATTTAATTTAAATAAATTCAGACAAAAATGGTGAATAACTCCGAAATTATTGCTTTTAGGCATAGGATACCCTTAATAACATAGAAAGATAACATAAAAAGTAACCCAACTAAATAATAAAATATAGGGTGTTCCATTTGAAAATGACGAATTATAGTAAATTTGATTGGCCTTATTGAACACTCTGTATAATTATATTTTTTAATAATTATATGAGAACATAGAGTATAGTTATAGTTGTACAGAAAAATTTTTTCTTAATTTTTACTATTAAAATAACGCCTTTATAAAGCAATGCGTGTATTAGGTCATTTTTAGAGAAAAAAACGGAATAACTTGACAAAGCCCAGGAAATTTAAAAAAAAAATTATATTTGCGTATAGGTGAATAAAATACAATTCAAAATATATGAAAATGTATAGGGTGTTCCATTTTAAAAAATAGAAACAATTCTCGCCGAGCCGTAATGCAACACCCTGTATATGTGAAAATAATTTTAGGTTATACTCCTTGAGTTAATAAATTCATGCTCTATTTCTAACGACAAGGGAGATATTGAGGACGGTCATTTCATAGACTCACCCTGTATATTAACATAGTCCTGATGATGAACCGAAACGTCGGATTGTTAAATAAATGACAATTTAATAAAATCATTTTACCAAAACTGTATCTCTAATAGTTTTTTCCTTTTCATACCACCATTCAAGAAATACTAGTAACAATAGGCGATGTGCATATTTTGAACGTCAGCGCCTCTAACAGCTACATTGACATTTTTGGTTACTGAATCAATTTTGACATTTCGAGAAAGTGATACAATTTTATTTTGAGTTTTTCCTATTGTGCATGAATATTATAAATCATAGTATATTGAAATGAATAAAGAGAATATTTAAAATGCTATATATGTGATGTGACAATCAAAAAAGTCAAAATACCAGCGAAGGTACTGTGGCAGAAAATATAATTTTTCTCATAATATGTGTGATTTTTGTAAACCATTTTATCATATTTAAATTTATATTATAATTTATAATATTAGTTGAATGTTACAAGATGCACAATACATGGAAATTGATATTAAAAAGTTGGAAAACTTGAATGATTGGAAAGAAGAATATTTCTACATATCATATTATCAGTGTATAATGTTAGCATCTTTCGTTTATATTCGCAATAAATGAAAACGATTCTTCATTGAAAATATACGAAGCTCTAAGTGAAATCAGTTGTACTAGCCCGGAAAAGAAAATACACGAAAAATACCCATAACCACGTGAAATTCTACCGTTAAAATTAACATTACATGTACAAAATCTATAAGAAATAGACGAATTATGTTAAAAATAGACTTCTACTTCATACAACTGCAAGTATTATACAATTTTATGACAATTTTCTGCTTCTTGTATTATATTTTGTTCAAATATTAACTTAAGAAACACATTTTTACATAATTCATTATTGCAATCAGACGACTATTGTTGGAATTTTATTCATACGATAAGCATCTTTTACAATGAGAAAATATGCATATCTAAAAGAATTTTTCATATTAGTAGAAGAAAATAGTATATTAAAGAACGTGTTTTATAAGACATGTTTTTTTCGCACGCGTCAAAATTTGACAAGTGCGAAAGAAAGTCTTATAAAATGAGTTCTTTAATATACTATTTTCTTCTACTAATATGATATTTTTTTATATTTTGCGCCTTCTACAATAACATTTACTTACTCAATTTGTGATTATATTTGTAACCATTTGTACATTTTCATATAAATAATCTTCCCTAAATAAAAAAAAAATAATAATAATTTCGACATTATTATTAAAATGAATTGTCAATTAAAAAAAATAAATTAGGTAAAAATGGGTTAAAGAAACGTCATCTAGTACCAACCGTCTAAAACAAAAAATTGCGTATCGAAATGAAGGTCATTACGATACGCAATTGCGTATCGTAATGACTTCATTATGAACACAAAATATAAAAAGTTATTTTCTAAAACATCTGTTCCTCATATAATCTTCTAGGAAATTTATAAAATTTGATACTTCAATCGGTAATTTTGTGAGAATTATTAAATCCCCCAATCCATCATATAATATTTGACATCCTATCATTCGCATTTATTGCAAATATTTTATAAAATAGAAATTGCAATATTATTCTGACATAAAACATAACCTTGCTATGTTTCAATGAGTAACCATTTTGTCATTTTTGTCCGCTGTCGGCGCTGACTACTTTTGTGCACACCGCCTATATGGATCTAAAATGTTAAGTTAGATTCAGTACGGTTATTACGAAGATGGGTTATCGTTTGGGAATTTATTGATAATAAATTTTCTGGTTTAGTACCGTTACTAAATTTATTGCAAAGCGTATAAAATCTCGTGAATAATTATGCACATAATCTGGTGGGTTTTTATTGTTACATTTTGATCCCTTGACGGTTAAATCTGCATGCCGTAATAAAACTAAAAATATTCAAAAACTTAATCCCATATTTTGGTCGGTAACAATAAAAATTCGCCTCTCTCAATGCCAAAAACTAGTTTCAGGATCACAAATTTATTTAATAACACATAACTTCTCTTGACAAGACGTTTAAGCAGTTGTTTTTTTCTGGTATCATGGCACACTATGCAAATTCCTCTCCCCTTCTCTATGGGAAAGAGTTATCATCTAATGCCGTCATTTACACATGGTTGATATTGTTCGTTAGGTAGGGGATAGAGCTAGTGTCAACTATGGATTATAGCGTGCCATGATGGATAAAGATAAGGGGTAGACAAGTTGAGAACTAGTGGATTACTTTATTGTTTGTTTTTAGAGCTAGAATGCGTAAATAGGGATGCAAGTGATACTTGATAAAAAATTCGTTACTTCGAGGATTAGTGCAGACAAAGGTGTGAATTTCGAAAGAGTACTGGCTAATTTTAAACAGACAATGGGAGATTATTTGATATGATAGGGTGACAAATTGCAGATTATACCCCTAAATTCTTGGGTGATGTTTTCTTTATTTTTCTAAACTATTAAAATATGGTGGAACTATTTATAAGCCAAATTGTTAGTTAAAGTACAATTATTTTAGAATAGGATTGTTTCAAAAAATTTTATATGCTGTCTGAGTAAAAATATCACGAAATATCTATTAGATTTTTTATGTCTCACTAAAGTATTATGAACTGTTTGTTGCTAGGATACGGTGTATATAAACATATCTATAACAACCGGGGCATTATATGAGGGCATACTAAGTCATTATGCCCTCATTATAATCCGATCATCGTTTATGCACTTTAAATTAGAAATATATATTGAAAATTATTTTCTTTGTAATTATAATTCATTACAATAATAATAAGGATTGATTAGAACAATTAATACATTAATTGATAACAACAATTAATATAATAAGCCAAAACAACTTTGAAAGCACAACACATAAATCATTTTTAATTTAATTATAAAACTAAAATTTGATTATGAAAAGGGTCTTAAAAAGCAATTTACTTTCACCACACTTGTAAATAGTAAGTACGTCCAATAGGCGGTGTGCACAAAAGTAGTCAGCGCCGACAGCGGACAAAAATGACAAAATGGTTACTCATTGAAACACAGCAAGGTTATGTTTTATGTCAGAATAATTTTGCAATTTCTATTTTATAAAATATTTGCAATAAATGCGAATGATAGGATGTCAAATATTATGTGAATCATTGGGGGATGTAATAATTCTCACAAAATTACCGATTGAAGTATCAAATTTAATAAATTTCCTAGAAGATTATATGAGGAACAGATGTTTAAGTAAATAACTTTTCAATAGATATCTTCTACTAACATGAAAAATTCTTTTAGGTATACATATATTCTCATTGTAAACGATACTTATCGTATGAATAAAATTCCAACAATGGTCATTTGATTGCAATAATGAATTATATAAAAATGTGTTTAAGTTCATATTTGAACAAGATATAATACAAGAAGCAGAAAATTGTCTTAAAATTGTATAATACTTGCAGTTATATGAAATAGAAGTCTATTTTTGACATAATTCGTCTATTTAATATAGATTTTGTACATGTAATGTTAATAGAAATTCACATGGTTCGTATTTTTCGTGTATTTGATAAAATGGTTTACAGAAATCACACATATTATGAGAAAAATATATTTTCGGCCACAGTACCTTCGCTGGTATTTTGAGTTTTTTGAATGAGACTGAAGCTAGCAGCCGATTCGTAGCAGCCGATTCGTTAAGTAAAATACTTTGGACAACCCTGGTGCTATAATCCGTAACAACTTAACTGCTGTATTTACTATAAGATTATACACGTAATCAAATGTAATAAAGTAATATTTACGGGGGTTGTTCTGCATATATCTCTTAATATAGAGCAACGTCGAAAAATTCAAATTTCAGGGGATGAGGGTAACTTATAACACATATTATTTAATAAATGCAAGAGTAGAGTTGAGAAAATTAACCACCCTTACAACCTGTAATGTTGACTGTAACAAAACCATATTCACAGGGTATATTTAGCATACATCCCTTATTATAGATTAACCTAAAAAGTTTCGAATTTCAGGGAATGAGGGCAATTTATAACACATTATATTATTTAAAAAATGCAAGAGAAGAGTTGAGAAAATTAACCACCCTTACAACCTGTAATATTAACTGTAACAAAACCATATTCACAGGGTATAGTTAGCATACATCCCTTATAATAGATTAACCATAAAAGTTTCGAATTTCAGGGGATGAGGGTAACTTATAACACATTATAATATTTAATAAATGCAAGAGAAGAGTTGAGAAAATTAACCACCCTTACAACTTTGTAATATTAACTGTAACAAAACTATACTCAAAGGGTATATTTAGTATACATCCCTTATTATAGATTAACCATAAAAGTTTCGAATATCAGGGGATGAGGGTAACTTATAACACATTATAATATTTAATAAATGCAAGAGAAGAGTTGAGAAAATTAACCACTCTTACAACTTTGTAATATTAACTGTAACAAAACTATACTCAAAGGGTATATTTAGTATACATCCCTTATTATAGATTAACCATAAAAGTTTCGAATATCAGGGGATGAGGGTAATTTATAACACATTATATTATTTAATAAATGCAAGAGAAGAGTTGAGAAGATTAACCACCCTTACAACCTGTAATATCAACTGTAACAAAACCATATTCACAAGGTATATTTACCATACATCCCTTAATATAAAGTAACATTAAAAGTTTGAAATTTCAGGGGATGAGGGTAACATATAACACATTATATTATTTAAAAAATGTAAGAGTAGAATTAAGAAGATTAACCACCCTTACAGCCTGTAATATTAACTGTAACAAAACCATATTCACAGGGTATATTTAGCATACATCCCTTAATATAAAGTAACATTAAAAGTTTGAAATTTCAGGGGATGAGGGTAACGTATAACACATATTAATTAAAAAATGTAAGAGTAGAATTGAGAAGATTAACCACCCTTACAACCTGTAATATTAACTGTAACAAAACCATATTCACAGGGTATATTTAGCATACATCCCTTAATATAAAGTAACATTAAAAGTTTGAAATTTCAGGGGACGAGGGTAACATATAAGACATTATATTATTTAAAAAATGTAAGAGAAGAATTAAGAAGATTAACCACCCTGACAGCCTGTAATATTAACTGTAACAAAACCATATTCACAGGGTATATTTAGCATACATCCCTTAATATAAAGTAACATTAAAAGTTTGAAATTTCAGGGGATGAGGGTAACATATAAGACATTATATTATTTAATAAATGCAAGAGAAGAGTTAAGAAAATTAACCACCCTTACAACCTGTAATATTAACTGTAACAAAACCATACTCACAGGGTATATTTAGTCTACATCCCTTATTATAGATTAACGATAAAAGTTTCGAATTTCAGGGGATGAGGGTAACTTATAACACATTATATTATTTAATAAATGCAAGAGAAGAGTTGAGAAAATTAACCACCCTTACAACCTGTATTATTAACTGTAACAAAACCATACTCACAGAGTATATTTAGTATACATCCCTTATTATAGATTAGCCTTAAAAGTTTCGAATTTCAGGGGATGAGGGTAATTTATAACACATTATATTATTTAATGAATGCAAGAGAAGAGTTGAGAAAATTAACCACCCTTACAACCTGTAATATTAACTGTAACAAAACCATATGCACAGGGTATATTTAGCATACATCCCTTATTATAGATTAACCATAAAAGTTTCAAATTTCAGGGGATGAGGGTAATTTATAACACATTATATTATTTAATAAATGCAAGAGAAGAGTTGAGAAATTTATCCACCCTTACAACCTGTAATATTAACTGTAACAAAACCATACTCACAGGGTATATTTAGTATACATCCCTTATTATAGATTTACCTTAAAAGTTTGGAATTTCAGGGAATGGGGGTAACATATAAGACATTATATTATTTAATAAATGCAAGAGAAGAGTTGAGAAAATTAACCAGCCTTACAACCTGTAATATTAACTGTAACAAAACCATACCCACAGGGTATATTTAGTATACATCCCTTATTATAGATTAACCTTAAATGTTTCGAATTTCAGGGGATGAGGGTAATTTATAGCACATTATATTATTTAATGAATGCAAGAGAAGAGTTGAGAAAATTAACCACCCTTACAACCTGTAATATTAACTGTAACAAAACCATATGCACAGGGTACATTTAGCATACATCCCTTATTATAGATTAACCATAAAAGTTTCGAATTTCAGGGGATGAGGGTAACATATAAGACATTATATTATTTAATAAATGCAAGAGAAGAGTTGAGAAAATTAACCAGCCTTACAACCTGTAATATTAACTGTAACGAAACCATATTCCCAAGGCATAGTTAGCATACATCCCTTATTATAGATTAACCTTAAAAGTTTCAAATTTCAGGGGATGAGGGTAACTTATAACACATTAATATTATTTAATAAATGCAAGAGAAGAGTGGAGAAGATTAACCACCCTTACAACCTGTAATATTAACTGTAACAAAACCATATTCACAGGGTATATTTACCATACATCCCTTAATATAAAGTAACATTAAAAGTTTGAAATTTCGGGGGATGAGGGTAACATATAACACATTATATTATTTAAAAAATGTAAGAGTAGAATTAAGAAGATTAACCACCCTTACAGCCTGTAATATTAACTGTAACAAAACCATATTCACAGGGTATATTTAGCATACATCCCTTAATATAAAGTAACATTAAAAGTTTGAAATTTCAGGGGATGAGGGTAACGTATAACACATATTATTTAAAAAATGTAAGAGTAGAATTGAGAAGATTAACCACTCTTACAGCCTGTAATATTAACTGTAACAAAACCATATTCACAGGGTATATTTAGCATACATCCCTTAATATAAAGTAACATTAAAAGTTTGAAATTTCAGGGGATGAGGGTAACATATAAGACATTATATTATTTAATAAATGCAAGAGAAGAGTTAAGAAAATTAACCACCCTTACAACCTGTATTATTAACTGTAACAAAACCATACTCACAGAGTATATTTAGTATACATCCCTAATTATAGATTAGCCTTAAAAGTTTCGAATTTCAGGGGATGAGGGTAATTTATAACACATTATATTATTTAATGAATGCAAGAGAAGAGTTGAGAAAATTAACCACCCTTACAACCTGTAATATTAACTGTAACAAAACCATATGCACAGGGTACATTTAGCATACATCCCTTATTATAGATTAACCATAAAAGTTTCGAATTTCAGGGGATGAGGGTAACTTATAAGACATTATATTATTTAATAAATGCAAGAGAAGAGTTGAGAAAATTAACCACCCTTACAACGTGTATTATTAACTGTAACAAAACCATACTCACAGGGTATATTTAGTATACGTCCCTTATTATAGATTAACCATAAAAGTTTCGAATTTCAGGGGATGAGGGTAACTTATAAGACATTATATTATTTAATAAATGCAAGAGAAGAGTTGAGAAAATTAACCACCCTTACAACGTGTATTATTAACTGTAACAAAACCATACTCACAGGGTATATTTAGTATACGTCCCTTATTATAGATTAACCATAAAAGTTTCGAATTTCAGGGGATGAGGGTAACTTATAAGACATTATATTATTTAATAAATGCAAGAGAAGAGTTGAGAAAATTAACCACCCTTACAACGTGTATTATTAACTGTAACAAAACCATACTCACAGGGTATATTTAGTATACGTCCCTTATTATAGATTAACCATAAAAGTTTCGAATTTCAGGGGATGAGGGTAACTTATAAGACATTATATTATTTAATAAATGCAAGAGAAGAGTTGAGAAAATTAATCACCCTTACAACGTGTATTATTAACTGTAACAAAACCATACTCACAGGGTATATTTAGTATACGTCCCTTATTATAGATTAACCATAAAAGTTTCGAATTTCAGGGGATGAGGGTAACTTATAAGACATTATATTATTTAATAAATGCAAGAGAAGAGTTGAGAAAATTAACCACCCTTACAACGTGTATTATTAACTGTAACAAAACCATACTCACAGGGTATATTTAGTATACGTCCCTTATTATAGATTAACCATAAAAGTTTCGAATTTCAGGGGATGAGGGTAACTTATAACACATTATATTATTTAATAAATGCAAGAGAAGAGTTGAGAAAATTAACCACCCTTACAACCTGTATTATTAACTGTAACAAAACCATACTCACAGAGTATATTTAGTATACATCCCTAATTATAGATTAGCCTTAAAAGTTTCGAATTTCAGGGGATGAGGGTAATTTATAACACATTATATTATTTAATGAATGCAAGAGAAGAGTTGAGAAAATTAACCACCCTTACAACCTGTAATATTAACTGTAACAAAACCATATGCACAGGGTACATTTAGCATACATCCCTTATTATAGATTAACCATAAAAGTTTCGAATTTCAGGGGATGAGGGTAACTTATAACACATTATATTATTTAATAAATGCAAGAGAAGAGTTGAGAAAATTAACCACCCTTACAACCTGTATTATTAACTGTAACAAAACCATACTCACAGAGTATATTTAGTATACATCCCTAATTATAGATTAGCCTTAAAAGTTTCGAATTTCAGGGGATGAGGGTAATTTATAACACATTATATTATTTAATGAATGCAAGAGAAGAGTTGAGAAAATTAACCACCCTTACAACCTGTAATATTAACTGTAACAAAACCATATGCACAGGGTACATTTAGCATACATCCCTTATTATAGATTAACCATAAAAGTTTCGAATTTCAGGGGATGAGGGTAACTTATAAGACATTATATTATTTAATAAATGCAAGAGAAGAGTTGAGAAAATTAACCACCCTTACAACGTGTATTATTAACTGTAACAAAACCATACTCACAGGGTATATTTAGTATACGTCCCTTATTATAGATTAACCATAAAAGTTTCGAATTTCAGGGGATGAGGGTAACTTATAAGACATTATATTATTTAATAAATGCAAGAGAAGAGTTGAGAAAATTAACCACCCTTACAACGTGTATTATTAACTGTAACAAAACCATACTCACAGGGTATATTTAGTATACGTCCCTTATTATAGATTAACCATAAAAGTTTCGAATTTCAGGGGATGAGGGTAACTTATAAGACATTATATTATTTAATAAATGCAAGAGAAGAGTTGAGAAAATTAACCACCCTTACAACGTGTATTATTAACTGTAACAAAACCATACTCACAGGGTATATTTAGTATACGTCCCTTATTATAGATTAACCATAAAAGTTTCGAATTTCAGGGGATGAGGGTAACTTATAAGACATTATATTATTTAATAAATGCAAGAGAAGAGTTGAGAAAATTAATCACCCTTACAACGTGTATTATTAACTGTAACAAAACCATACTCACAGGGTATATTTAGTATACGTCCCTTATTATAGATTAACCATAAAAGTTTCGAATTTCAGGGGATGAGGGTAACTTATAAGACATTATATTATTTAATAAATGCAAGAGAAGAGTTGAGAAAATTAACCACCCTTACAACGTGTATTATTAACTGTAACAAAACCATACTCACAGGGTATATTTAGTATACGTCCCTTATTATAGATTAACCATAAAAGTTTCGAATTTCAGGGGATGAGGGTAACTTATAACACATTATATTATTTAATAAATGCAAGAGAAGAGTTGAGAAAATTAACCACCCTTACAACGTGTATTATTAACTGTAACAAAACCATACTCACAGGGTATATTTAGTATACGTCCCTTATTATAGATTAACCATAAAAGTTTCGAATTTCAGGGGATGAGGGTAACTTATAAGACATTATATTATTTAATAAATGCAAGAGAAGAGTTGAGAAAATTAACCACCCTTACAACGTGTATTATTAACTGTAACAAAACCATACTCACAGGGTATATTTAGTATACGTCCCTTATTATAGATTAACCATAAAAGTTTCGAATTTCAGGGGATGAGGGTAACATATAAGACATTATATTATTTAATAAATGCAAGAGAAGAGTTGAGAAAATTAACCACCCTTACAACGTGTATTATTAACTGTAACAAAACCATACTCACAGGGTATATTTAGTATACGTCCCTTATTATAGATTAACCATAAAAGTTTCGAATTTCAGGGGATGAGGGTAACTTATAAGACATTATATTATTTAATAAATGCAAGAGAAGAGTTGAGAAAATTAACCACCCTTACAACGTGTATTATTAACTGTAACAAAACCATACTCACAGGGTATATTTAGTATACGTCCCTTATTATAGATTAACCATAAAAGTTTCGAATTTCAGGGGATGAGGGTAACATATAAGACATTATATTATTTAATAAATGCAAGAGAAGAGTTGAGAAAATTAACCAGCCTTACAACCTGTAATATTAACTGTAACAAAACCATATTCACAGGGTATATTTACCATGCATCTCTTAATATAAAGTAACATTAAAAGTTTGAAATTTCAGGGGATGAGGGTAACGTATAACACATTATATTATTTTAAAAATATAAGAGTAGAATTAAGAAGAATAACCACCCTTACTGTCTGTAATATTAACTGTAACAAAACCATATTCACAGGGTATATTTAGTATACATCCCTTATTATAGATTAACCTTAAAAGTTTCGAATTTCAGGGGTTGAGGGTAATTTATAAGACATTATGTTATTTAATAAATGCAAGAAAAGAGTTGAGAAAATTAACCACCCTTACAACCTGTGATATTAACTGTAACAAAACCATATTCACAGGGTATATTTAGCATACATCCCTTATTATAAATTAACCTAAAAAGTTTCGAATTTCAGGGGATGAGGGTAAATTATAACACATTATATTGTTACAGTTAATATTACAGGTTATAAGGGTGGTTAATCTTCTCAACTCTTCTCTTGCATTTATTAAATAATATAATGTGTTATAAGTTACCCTCATCCCTTGAAATTCGAAACTTTTATGGATAATCTATAATAAGGGATGTATGCTAACTATACCCTGTGAATATGGTTTTGTTACAGTTAATATTACAGGCTGTAAGGGTTGTTAATCTTCTCACTTCTACTCTTACATTTTTTAAATAATATAATGTGTTATACGTTACCCTCATCCCCAGAAATTTCAAACTTTTAATGTTACTTTATATTAAGGGATGTATGCTAAATATACCCTGTGAATATGGTTTTGTTACAGTTAATATTACAGGCTGTAAGGGTGGTTAATCTTCTCAATTCTACTCTTACATTTTTTAAATAATATAATGTGTTATACGTTACCCTCATCCCCTGAAATTTCAAACTTTTAATATTACTTTACATTAAGGGATGTATGCTAAATACACCCTGTGAATATGGTTTTGTTACAGTTAATATTACAGGCTGTTAGGGTGGGTAATCTTCTTAATTCCTCTCTTACATTTTTTAAATAATATAAAGTCTTATATGTTACTCTCATCCCCTGAAATTTCAAACTTTTAATGTTACTTTACATTAAGGGATGTATGCTAAATACACCCTGTGAATATGGTTTTGTTACAGTTAATATTACAGGCTGTAAGGGTGGTTAATCTTCTTAATTCTACTCTTACATTTTTTAAATAATATAATGTGTTATATGTTACCCTCATCCCCTGAAATTTCAAACTTTTAATGTTACTTTATATTAAAGGATGTATGGTAAATATACCCTGTGAATATGGTTTTGTTACAGTTGATATTACAGGTAGTAAGGATGGTTAATCTTCTCAACTCTTCTCATGCATTCATTAAATAATATAATGTGTTATAAATTACCCTTATCCCCTGAAATTCGAAACTTTTAAGGTTAATCTATAATAAGGGATGTATGTATGCTAAATATACCCTGTGAATATGGTTTTGTTACAGTTAATATTACAGGTTGTAAGGGTGGTTAATTTTCTCAACTCTTCTCTTGCATTTATTAAATAATATAATGTCTTATAAGTTACCCTCATCCCCTGATATTCGAAACTTTTATGGTTAATCTATAATAACGGATGTATACTAAATATACCCTGTGAGTATGGTTTTGTTACAGTTAATATTACAGGTTGTAAGGGTGGTTAATTTTCTCAACTTTTCTCTTGCATTTATTAAATAATATAATGTCTTATAAGTTACCCTCATCCCCCGATATTCTAAACTTTTATGGTTAATCTATAATAAGGGATGTATACTAAATATACCCTGTGAGTATGGTTTTGTTACAGTTAATATTACAGGTTGTAAGGGTGGTTAATTTTCTCAACTCTTCTCTTGCATTTATTAAATAATATAATGTCTTATAAGTTACCCTCATCCCCTGATATTCGAAACTTTTATGGTTAATCTATAATAAGGGATGTATACTAAATATACCCTGTGAGAATGGTTTTGTTACAGTTAATATTACAGGTTGTAAGGGTGGTTAATTTTCTCAACACTTCTCTTGCATTTATTAAATAATATAATGTGTTATAAATTACCCTCATCCCCTGAAATTCGAAACTTTTAAGGTTAATCTATAATAAGGGGTGTATACTAAATATACCCTGTGAGTATGGTTTTGTTACAGTTAATATTACAGGTTGTAAGGGTGGTTAATTTTCTCAACTCTTCTCTTGCATTTATTAAATAATATAATGTGTTATAAGTTACCCTCATCCCCTGAAATTCGAAACTTTTATGGTTAATCTATAATAAGGGATGTAGACTAAATATACCCTGTGAGTATGGTTTTGTTACAGTTAATATTACAGGTTGTAAGGGTGGTTAATTTTCTTAACTCTTCTCTTGCATTTATTAAATAATATAATGTCTTATATGTTACCCTCATCCCCTGAAATTTCAAACTTTTAATGTTACTTTATATTAAGGGATGTATGCTAAATATACCCTGTGAATATGGTTTTGTTACAGTTAATATTACAGGTTGTAAGGGTGGTTAATCTTCTCAATTCTACTCTTACATTTTTTAATTAATATGTGTTATACGTTACCCTCATCCCCTGAAATTTCAAACTTTTAATGTTACTTTATATTAAGGGATGTATGCTAAATATACCCTGTGAATATGGTTTTGTTACAGTTGATATTACAGGTTGTAAGGGTGGTTAATCTTCTCAACTCTTCTCTTGCATTTATTAAATAATATAATGTGTTATAAATTACCCTCATCCCCTGAAATTCGAAACTTTTAAGGCTAATCTATAATAAGGGATGTATACTAAATATACCCTTTGAGTATAGTTTTGTTACAGTTAATATTACAAAGTTGTAAGGGTGGTTAATTTTCTCAACTGTTCTCTTGCATTTATTAAATATTATAATGTGTTATAAGTTACCCTCATCCCCTGAAATTCGAAACTTTTATGGTTAATCTATTATAAGGGATGTATGCTAACCATACCCTGTGAATATGGTTTTGTTACAGTTAATATTACAGGTTGTAAGGGTGGTTAATTTTTTCAACTCTTCTCTTGCATTTTTTAAATAATATATTGTTATAAATTACCCTCATCCCCTGAAATTCGAAACTTTTTAGGTTAATCTATAATAAGGGATGTATGCTAAATATACCCTGTGAATATGGTTTTGTTACAGTTAATATTACAGGTTGTAAGGGTGGTTAATTTTCTCGACTCTACTCTTGCATTTATTAAATAATATGTGTTATAAGTTACCCTCATCCCCTGAAATTTGAATTTTTCGACGTTGCTCTATATTAAGAGATATATGCAGAACAACCCCCGTAAATATTACTTTATTACATTTGATATTACGTGTATAATCTTATAGTAAATACAGCAGTTAAGTTGTTACGGATTATAGCACCAGGGTTGTCCAAAGTATTTTACTTAACGAATCGGCTGCTACGAATCGGCTGCTAGCTTCAGTCTCATGTTTTTTGAATTAATCACATCACATATATAGTACTTTAAATATTTTATATTTTCTTTATATGATGTATAATATTCATATACAATAGCAACAACCCAAAATAAAATTGTAAATTGTATCACTTTCTCGAAATGTCAAAATTGATTCGGTAACCAAAAATACCAATGTAGCCGTTTGAGGCGCTGACGCTCAAAATGTGCACATCGCCTACTGCAGACTGCAATGTTTCGCATTGATGTTGGACGAATGGCGAATCACTAATTTTTTTGGGGACGATATTTAGTACAAACTCTCTAAAATGTAACAATATTCAAAAATAAGTGCATAAGAAATAAAGAACTGAGATATGTCATGTGAAACGAACCTCAAAATATAATACTTATATCTTCTACAGACGAGAATGGAATAATTAGGGGAACATTTATGCATTTGTCTTCCTCAAAGTATGCAGAAGTATTCAAAATAATTTCTTTCCATCGTTTCGATAAAATATCTTCCGAAATATCAAATTCATACATTCTATCATCTCCAACGATATAGAACGTTGATGTTTTAAAAATAAATAAATGTTCATAATAAACAAAACAACTAACAACATCCTTAGCATTAAGCATTATTGTAATCAAAATTATTATAAATGAAAACTTATTTCACATACTCTAGTGAGACATAAAATCTTGTACGCACCACGAGCGTTACTAGATGATAATACCCATTGGACGACATCTATCCCTCGGGCTAGATCCTCGTCGTCCTCCTGGCATTATCATCATCGTAACGCCCTTGTTGGTACATAAAAAAACTATTATAATTAATTATTGAAATTTGTGTAACACACTTACGTGTACAGTTTCGAATTTGATTATTTTTTTTAGAAACTGAAACTTCACCTCAGAGTAAAATAAAGGTATGCAGATTGAAAGAACATTTATTAATAATGCTTTAACATAAGCCCACATTATCCAAGAGTGCTTATTTTTCATGAAGTGCAGTAATGCAGAACCCGATATCAAAAACAGCACATATTTACGTGGTTGCTGTGGTGGTGGCTGTCACGAGTATAACACAGTCAAACACAGTTTTGACAGTTTGCAGTTACTGCCTTTGCATTAATTAGCACATATTTCATTTTTCAAGTGTTGTTTCTAAGTTATTCTTAAAGTTATGTTAATTTGTTTCATTTTAGAACTTTTCGTTTGAGAACACAAAAAGAAATTTAATAATGAAATGGGGATTACAAGTCATATACGCCATGCTAGATAAAAGTTCAGTAATTTTTGCATCAGATATTGATGACATGGGGATCAACTAGGAGATACAGAGTATTTCTATATACAAAGGAGTATTTATCAACAGTTTCTTCATAATATGGATGTAACCTAGTACAACACGTATATTGTGATATCACTTATTAATCTAGGAACAGTTATTAAAAAACTGCCTCATCATATTCGATTTTTTTTCCTTCTATAACAATACTCTTCTATAGTATTAATATCGCCTGATGTATAACGGTGTTTCGTCTATACTGTAATGACTATTTGTGATGATAAATGCCCCCATTGCGCCTGGGTAATAACACTGTACCGCCGCCTCTGGGCTGGACCATATTGCATAACCTGTATCATTTTCTCTGGTGTTAGTTAGGCTGGGCTTTTGCGAGCACAAAGATGCCACACCTTAGGCACCTATGGAACACTCTACATATCATAAGTGTCACTTCACACATAAACAAAACAAATGTCATTGTTAGGTTAGGTATTGTACAATTGTTGCTACTACTGAGCCCAAAATGCCAGGGTAGTACGTTCTCTACTTTAAATTGGCTACGAATAAAAAAATGCAAATAGGGGACTACAGCGCAATTGATTTAAGAGAAATTAGGAAAAAATATTGAAAGTATGTGCTTAATAATAAATATTAATAAAGAAATAAAACGACATAATTGAAATACTTCGGAAATAAGGGGATTTTTGTTATGCAGCTCGTCACTCATATGAGATCCATATATATTATTTTGATTGGCGACTCAAAGACCATCTATAAATATATAACGAATACCCAGTTAAGGGCGGAGCCTACTACCAATGGAAGTAGAGAAATTCAAATAGCGCAGGCGTGGCTATAAGTCCAGTAGTGCTGTTCTCAAACAGTTTTTATTTGAATATAAATATTTTGCATTAAACTTAATAATTTAAATACATTTCCAATTATAAATCATGTAGACTTGTACAATATAATAATATTCATTTATTTATTATAAATATAATTTAAAAATAGCATATATTTCAAGAACATTTAGGTCCACGAAGAAAATAGTTTGATATAAAAACTTATATTCGTGACGTCACATCTATAGTTTCAAATTCAGGAGTACTATAATTCGCTTATTGATAGGAATTTTTTCACCGACAGTCTTAGTTTTACTTATACGTTGAAATTATGGTTAAAAAATCTGATGTGGACACCACACGACTTCCTTGTACGCAAGACCAATATGAAGTATAGACCCAATTATAAAATTGCACGTCTTTGACGTAATATGACATTAACATCTATTTTTTTGTTATTTTTTGTCCTAATCCATAGCAAGCTTCATTATAAAAACCAAAAAGTATATGCTTTAAATTTACATATCTCGCTTATACAAAGGGCTAATTTGATAACACTTGATGTGCTAGAAGCAGAATTTAATTCTCTAAAACTCTTATTTGAAGCATTCATTTCTAAAATAAAAATGAAACCATTTTCTTCAAGAAAAACTGTTAACAACTTCAGGTATTATATCACTTCCGGTTAGCCTGTTTTAACCAAAATCTACTATGTTATTCCAATTGACATAAAAGTCTTATATTCCAAATTTGAAAAGTTTTGGATTATATTTTAAAATAGTTTTTCATTAAAATCTATTATAGGCTTCAAATAAAGTACCGTTTTTGGAAATTATATAATGACCAAAAAGGGAGATGCACAACTAGATGTTATAGCAGTCCTAAATACAAAATTTCAACTTTCTACGTTTTTGAGTTATGCGAGATACGTACGTACGTACGTGCGTACAGACGTCACGACGAATTTAGTCAAAATGGATTCAGGGATGGTCAAAATGAATATTTCCGTTGAAATCTGAAAACCGAATTTTTTGCGATTACAATACTTCCCTTACTTTGTACAAGGAAGTAAAAATGGTGGAGTCCCCTATTAGTAATTAAAATAAATATATCATCATGGCTTATTGCTCATTGCTGGGTGTGCCAATCTGCTTTGTACACAGATATTGGTAATGATGAAATATTTGCACCGTGTGGGCGCAAAATTAGTAAAAGCTATATAATCATTAACAACGTATGGAACAAAAGATTACGGAAAAATTTTACTCTCCAAATTTTATTACTATATAAGGTCTAATCTAGTTGTCACTGGACATAATAAATACATAATACTTGTTTTATAATATTGTTGGGACACCAATAAAAACTACCCGTAATTATTAATGCATTTATTCCCACAAAATTAAATGGTATTATGTAGCTCGTTATAAACAATAATAGCTTAAACTAAAGTAAATTAACACATAACTGACAACGCCCATCTACTCGCGCTCAGCCATTATTTTTTACTCGTCGCTTTTTATGTACGCTACGACCTACGTTAACAGAACATCTGATTTGTTTCTACGTCGAATAGATGGCGTTGGTGGTACTAACTTTTAATAAATAAAACAATAATTCTTTGTGAGATCTAACATCCTCCCACCTGAGACACTAGAATTTCACAAATGGTGTGTCTCACATTATAACTGAACTAATCATATTTCTTTGGTTTCTTAACTAAACGTCCACTGCGTGTAACGTACTGACTTTTCACACTCGCACCAGGAGCTTCTGCTCCAAACACATCACTTTCACTTATTTGCACTGGCGCACACTCCTCTGCCACACAATCCGGTGTTGGGTGCTGCGCTGCTACCATATCGCCAGGGGTTGACTGACGGTCTGCCATCAAATCGCCAGGGGTTGACACGCCTTCCAGAGAGTAGATTCGCTGTATTGGTCGTAGGAGTTGTCCGTGTTCCGTTTGTACTCTCACCACACGAACGGTACTATCGCGACCCGGCACCAATTCCACCACACGACCCAACGGCCAGTCCAAACGTTTGCGATTGTCCCCACCGATTAACACTAAGTCTCCGACCGAAACATTTGAATTTACTTTTATAGGCACGTTTTGTTTCAAAAACCCGAGATACTCAATTCGGAACCGTTTTCTCAATTCATTACGTAGTCTTTGCAAATACTGGTAACGTTTATTTAAATTCACTGTGTCCAGTCTGTCCAAATCAGGCACTCCGCACTGTCTGGCGTCGGTTAAAAACATATTCGGAGTCAACGGCACTAGATCACTTGGTTCATTGGACATGTACGTTAGAGGTCGCGAATTTATTACAACTTCACAATCACACAATATGGTAATAAATTCTTCATCAGTTAAGCATGCTCGTCCCAATGTCCTTTTCAACAACTGCTTTATCGTCCCAATCAGCCGTTCCCAAAACCCACCCCACCAAGGAGCTGATGGTGGGTTGAATCGCCAACATATTCGATACATTGAAGTATTTTCCAGTATATTATCCCAATTTAGACGACTCAATAAATTTTCAGTGCCGCGAAAATTAGTGCCATTGTCCGAAAAAATGTACTTCGGACGCCCTCTTCTGGCAATAAATCTTCGTAACGCCTTTATGAAATCATTTGCAGACAATGATTTCACCAATTCCAAATGGATGGCACGATATACTGCACAGGTAAAAAGGCATATCCATCCCTTCTTCCCGTCTCTCAAATATACTGGACCTGCTAAATCAACTCCAACGACCTCGAATACAGCAGCATCTCGGACGCGTTCAGCAGGAAGCGGTGGAGCATTCACTTCTGCCTTCTTCGCACTGTGTCGCTTGCACGTTACGCACGAATTTAGTATAGTTCGTATTGTACGACGCCCTCCCAATATCCAAAATCTCTCCCGCAGAATACTCAACAATCCTTGGGCTTTGATGTGACAAGATTTCACATGAATGTGTAACACAAGTTGTTTTACTATCGGGTGATCAGCTGGCAGTAAATATGGATATAGGAATTCTTCAAAGTCTTCTCTTCTTACTATGTGACTTTTAACTCTCATTGTACCTTCCTGATCTTGAAAAACATTCAAAGATGAAAGCACATCACTTCTTTTAAGTGAACTAGACTCTTTCTGTATAATTTTAATTAAGAATTTCTCAGCTGAATCTATTTCTTCTTGTAATAGTTCACCTTTTCGTCGTTGTTTGTTCTTGGCATTATACACAAAGCGAAATATCCAAGCAATCATGCGAACATTTTTTTGGTATGTGGAAAAATAACTGTAGAATTTATTATAATTCTCTGTGCATATCATAGCTTTGCTTGCACTCTTTTTCCTTTCAGAATTTATTTCCATTTCATCAATCTTTACGTTCTCTTTTGGCCAGCTTTCCTCTTTTAGATGCAGCCAATCGGGGCCCTCCCACCATTTTGATAGGGCTAACGACTTGGGTGAGCATCCTCGGGACAATAAATCTGCAGGATTCATATTACCTGGCACATGCCTCCAGTGTTCAACATCTGTAGTCTGCCTGATTTCCTGGACCCGATTCCAAACAAATGTACTCCATTCTTCCGTTTTTCTGATCCACGATAAAGCAGTGGATGAGTCGGACCAAAAATATGTTTGGTGTTCAGCATTTAAAGTTTTCTTCACTTGTACGTACAAACGTGCTCCGATGTTAGCCGCTAGCAATTCCAGCCTTGGAATCGACAACCTTTTAAGAGGTGATACTCTAGCTTTCGCCACAAGTAGATGAATCCTCACGCTTTCTGGCGATTCTACTCGCAAAAATATTGTCGCAGCATATGCAACAGCACTGGCATCGCAAAAACAGTGTAAACTGACCTGTTGGTGTATCGCTGATTCTATATTCAACCACCTTCGTATTTCGATGGTTTCTAAGTATGGCACTTCCTCCAACCATTTCTTGAATTTTAGTTCTGTTTGTTTATCCACTACTTCATCCCAACCCTTTTTCTCCAACCATAAATTTTGAAGCATTAATTTGGGTTGTAAAGTAGCGGGACTGCTAAACCCGATAGGGTCGAAGATCTTCTGGGTAATTGACAAAATGTTTCTCTTCGTGATCTTCATTTCATCTGATGGAACATCAATGGAACTTAATGAAAAAGTATCTTTTCTTTTATTCCAATTTAGACCGAGCACAGGCACAATTTCATTATTCGTGTCATTGCTAAACTCCCACCCTCGGAGCTCAAATTGTCCCTGATTCATAATAATAGATGCCTCTTTCATAAAAGTTTCAATTTCCGTTTCATTATTCAGGCTTGTGACGCAGTTATCAACATAAAAAGAATTTATTAACTTTTTTACTGTTTGCTCTGAATAAATAGGTTTAGCATCTTCGCAATTATTCAGAGACTGGTTCAAATGGAAACTGATGGTAGCTGCCAAAAGAAATGGACTTGAACTTACTCCAAAAACAACCCTTCGATGCCTGTAGACTTCCTCTATGCCCTCTTTTGTTTTCCATAAAAAACGTAAATAATTTCTATCTGCTTCATGGACACTTATTTGCAAGAATGCCTTCTTAATATCAGCAATAATTCCCAATTTTCCTTGCCGAAATCTACTCAAGACATCAGGTATTAATTCAATTAAGTTTTCTCCTTTTTCCAAGCAATGGTTTAATGAGGGATACCCCAACTCACGCGCCGATGCGTCGAAAACCGGACGAATTTTCGTGGTCGTGCTACTTTCTTTTATCACAGGTCGATGTGGTAGATAATGTACTAACGTACTATTTTCTTCCTTGTGCACCCTTTCTATGATTCCTTCCTGGCACCACTCGTTGAAAACCTCTTGATATTTCTCATAATAACCTGTGCTATTTAGTTTCTTCAATGTCGATTCTAATCGTTTACGAGCAAGCATTTCGTTCGTGGGCAATGGTGGATGTTCTTCAACCCAGGGCAGCCTAACTTCATATCTACCCTCACCATCAACTCGTATAGAACGATTGAATATTTCCTCCGCATTTTTATTTTGCTCTGTCTTCGACAGTTTTTCTTTTGGGTCGGTGATACCTAACGAATCTAGCTCCCATAAATCTTTTATAGTTACCGTCTTGTTTAGTAATGACACAACTGTCATGGTGGTATTGTGCTGCTGATTTTGATTTGGCACTTTTCCTGTTAGAACCCATCCTAACATTGTCTGCATTGCCACCAATCCGCAACTGAGCATTTCTTTGGAACCAGTCATTAGTTTTCCTCCTACATCAGAACCAATAAGAAGCTCAATGGGTCCATCATCTTCTGTGTCTGATAGCTGTATGCCACGGTTCTTCAACTCCTTGATCCACTCACCCTCTTGATCCACTCACCCTGATGCACAGGACGAATCTGGTTACAGATGATCGGCTGGTCCATCACCTCAAATTTGCAGCGATAATCACCACTCATGCTGCTAATTCTCACTTCGTAACATTTATGAGATTGTTCTGAAGTCTGTGTCCCACCAAATAACGCATGTACTGTTGTTTCCGTACGTTTTACTTGGTAATTCAACTCGCGCGCGGTGGCTGACAAGATATAAGATTTTTGTGAACCACTGTCGAATATGGCTCGCACGACTCGTTCTCGCTCAGGATCATCATCGTACAATTTTACTTTTAAAGTCTGTAAAAACACACTCGCTTTTTTAACCGCGTTTGTAAAATTTGATAATGTCACTTCCGGCACACTCTTATTCTTATTGTCTATTGCCTCTACCTTGTCTTTCCCGGCCACGCTTTTCGTTTTCCTAACGTTCAAGTCCGGACACAAAATTGGCACATGTGACCGTCCACACAACATACACTTAAGTATTTCTGGACACCGTCTTTTTGGGTGCCCAATTTTCGCGCACTTAAAACACGCCTTCTTTTTCATGAGAATTTCACTTTTCTCATCGAATGACAATTTTTGTCCCTTGAAGCACTTTTCGGCACTGTGATGTCCATCACAAAAAATACAAATTTCTGTTGCTGTGTTATTGATGAGCCCCGCCACTGTTGGCACTCTAGTTTCTGGTTTCCGGCCCTTTTTATTCGTCTCATTTCCCCTTAAATTAAAGCCTTCTACTGCCAACGAAATTCTTTGTTCTGCATCAACTTCATTTCCAATGAATTCCATAAGGTTCTTCAGTCTGCTCTTTTCCTTATTGGTTTGACAAGAGAGGGGTGATCGCTGCCAAATCCGCAACATTTCTTCAGGAAGTGCAGATTCAATTAATGGAAATAGCATGGCTTCGTATTTCTCTGTAGTTACACCTAGTGTTTCCAATGCTCTCAACTGCGTTTCCAGCTTATCATATAGAGCAGCCAAATCTTTGTTTTCCGTTGACATGGTATTTTGCAGAACTAATTTTAATAATTCTCGCACATAAACTTCGATTAAGAGTTCATCTCTTCCAAACCGAGATTTTAACGCTGCCAAAGCCTTCGGATAATTTTCTCTGGAGAGAGGGTAACTGTCTATGAGCTCCCTGGCTCTGGTTTTTTGTACGATAGCTTGTTGCAAATATTGAAATTTGTCTTCCGGTGGTATGCTGCTATCTTCATCTATTTTTTGAAACTGAGTCCAGAAGGGTAACCATTCTTTCAATTCCCCGTTGAATTTTTTCAGTTCCAAAATTGGCAATTTAAATTTCCTCATAAATCCGTCATTTGTTGCCCCAGATATACTACTATCATTCGCCACTGCTGGATCTGTGTCTTCTTTAATTATTTTAGAAACACGTGCTTTTAATTTCCGAAATACTGTTTGATATTCATCAATACCTTCGAGTTCTGACAATATAACTGCGTCATCTTCGCAAGTTTCTATTTTCGCTTTACGAATATCCGCGTCCAAACCATCCATATCGCCACGTTTTTCCACTAGCAGTGACCATTTTAACTGTATTTCCACTTCGTCTGGAATTTTTGCCTGCAGTAAACTGTCGAGTGCATTTGCTAATTTTGTGAAATTAGAACGCAGAGCCCGTCGTGCACGCTTATTCTGTTCCATTTTCGTTTTGACGTCTTCCAAATCCATTTTTGGTACATTCACTTGAATGAAAATGGCCGCCTTGTTTGTCTAAACATAAATGATTTCTCGCCCGGAGAACCCGTGAAACGTTCACAACAAGTTTTCCGCGATAATCACTAGTTTAATACACGTTCAGAATACCGAACACTATTCCACAGCAATGTCTATCTGTTCTCTTAAAGTCACACGCGATCACGATCACTACACTTACCGTCCTGTCACGGTCGCCAAATGTTGGGACACCAATAAAAACTACCCGTAATTATTAATGCATTTATTCCCACAAAATTAAATGGTATTATGTAGCTCGTTATAAACAATAATAGCTTAAACTAAAGTAAATTAACACATAACTGACAACGCCCATCTACTCGCGCTCAGCCATTATTTTTTACTCGTCGCTTTTTATGTACGCTACGACCTACGTTAACAGAACATCTGATTTGTTTCTACGTCGAATAGATGGCGTTGGTGGTACTAACTTTTAATAAATAAAACAATAATTCTTTGTGAGATCTAACAATATACCATGTTAAAATTACCAGAAAAAAGTTTCGAAAGATAAATTTATTAGTGTTGTAAAACTAGATTTCTTATCCCCTTAGTTTATAGGAACAACCCGTTATGTCAATCTTTCAATAAAAAATAACAAGTTTCATAGTAAATTGTTTTTAAAAAATAGTGAACCATTCTATTAATTAAAAAGATTCAAATTCCTTTATAGTGTCACATTTCTTTCAAAAATGCAGTTTTTGCATAAAATATGTCATTCCCACAATTTTTAATAAAAATAATGTTGTATAATAATTCTAGTCAGCGTTAAGTGGAAAAATGCTATTCTAACTTCCACAAAAATATGTAAGTATCCTTAGTGTTTATACTGTGTTCTTTGAATGAACAGAAATAATCTGTTTAGAAATTCTTAATCCAGGGAATTCTTTTCTAAATACTTCGTGAAGGAATGTAATACAAAATATTTTAGTTCAGAATTAAAATTTAAAATGAAATATTATGTTCGTTTTGGCTGCGAACTGCTGCTAAAATTAGAATGAAATTTTAGGCATTCAAACGAATGCAACACACAATACAACACTGCAATGCGGAGAAAACTATTTACAGAACTATCTTCTATATTCTTTCATAGTAATACGAGTGTAGAGGATGTAAAGGTACAGCGCATATAGTTTGTTTCAAGATATTTGCAAACGTTCTTGCTTCAACTTACGCAGCGGGTGGCTTCTTATATGCGCTTGATGGGTAACATGACAGGGTTGTAACAAAATATTTCAAATCCAGCAGAAATATTTGTGTGGAATTTAATGTTTCACTTGAATTTTATGAAATACAGAACAATGAATGTGACATACACCAAATTTTTATACTAATACTAATATACTAATTATTACTATTATATACTAATTAGCGGGATTTTGAGAAAGTATCGCTACATCGTTTTCCCAAATGTTAAATACCATGCTGTTTTGTTGTGTACCGTATCATTACGAAGGCAGGTAGATTTGCACAGTGCCGACTTAAGACATTTTGCCGCCTGGGGCTAACTTTTGAAAACCGTCATTCTCATCAAAGAAAAAATCGTTTTTCCAACATCAAACTGCCAAGAGCCAGTGGAGAAAAGATAAATGTTACAAATTTTGTTTTCTCATTACGCGAATTTTAAAGTTTGAAACCCCATCTAATGTTTTTGGAATGACAAAGTATATTAATCTTATTTCCAAACTCAGATTGGTCGTTTCTTAAAATTATTATACCCACAGATGGGTCAAGTTTCAACTTATGTGGGACCTAACAGAATTTCTCCGTTATTTTTGCCGGTTTACGGTTTTCGATTTAGCTCCGGTTCGAACTCCTGGTTTAATGAAAGGTCTCGTGGAATAGACTATAGGTAGAAATTATGAAAATCCATGAACTCCCATATTTTTGAAATTCAATGACAAGTTATTTTCGAATTGGTTCTGAAACGTTGGTTAATAGAGCATTTCAAATGTCACAGGAAAAATCTTCACCAGTTTCACGACTTTGCAGTCGGTACTTTTTCGCTACATCAGTCACTTGTCCAAACTTTTTGCGTCGTTTGGTGGTTTTATTAATTGTGCAATTCAGCGGTTAATTTTTAGTAACTGGTTAAAAATTGTTTCCAATTGTCTGTTGTCTACATAGGTACTTAATTGGTTAAATTTTAACCAGTTGCTAAAAGTTAACTACTGAGTTCTCATCAGATAGCCACTGACACCGCTCTTAGCTTAACAAATTTCTGTTCACTACGAGTACTGAACAGAAATTGGGTAACCAAGTTATAATTTGCGAATATCGCTGTCGAACATTCATCTTTTTATACCCTGACGCTTGAACCGTCATCCTTTTTAGATCTTGTCTTACAATTTCTGAGGCCTGTATCTTAGGATTGTTACCGTTTTACCTCCTTTACGCAAACCATTTAAAAGCGCCCACCTTTAGTCTATAAGTACCAATCATCTCATTTTGCTAGAAAATGGACATTCATTCTTTTTCCTCTGGCTCTTAAATTTGCTCTAATTATTTTTTTTATTTTAATAGTTATTTGTATATCAAGGCCGCGAAATCGCTCTTTAGCGTACCGAGAGAAAAATTGTCGCCGAGGCCGCTTGCGACCGAGGCAAGACAATCTCGAGGGCGCTTAAGGATTTCGCGGACAAGGTGTACACAATATTTTTTGTGCAACCGTAAAAAATATGTAATTACAAATTTTATAAATTTTAAACAAGTTCATTGTAAATAGAAAGTTAGCTTTCAAGGTGGCTTTGGGATTAGTGATGCACGCGAGGCGAGATGAGACGAGAAATATAAAATATCGATCTCGTCTCGTTTTCGGATCTGTAATCTCGATCTCGCTCTCGTTCTCGCACATTTTTTTGGGTCTCATCTCGATCTCGCATGAGAGTCTCGCGAGACTCTCGCTATAAAAATAAGCGCTTGCGCACTACGTATTTACGTAATTATTTAACTACAAAAGACAAGTTCGCACCAATAGCACTGTTTTCCATGTATTTGCAGTCGTATAACTATAATAAAAAGACGAAACACTAAATTGTAGTCAGCAAATTATTTCAATATGAACATAATGTTTATTCATTTACGGTGTACTAGAAAATGATAAGTTAGTAAATAATTTAATTTGCCTCTAAAATATCCAATTTATCATCAAATTGTGATCTCTAAACTATTTCAATAAGAACACATTCTGTCATCAGTAAAACGAATTAAACATTAAAAAATTATTTTTTGTAACTCAAAGTATGTACACTTTTTCATTAAATATATGCCACTATTTAAGTAAGATTAAGTCATAAAAAAACGCTACAATGGTAACCCGCTGGCAACCAATCACTCCGCTTCTCTCCCCGTGGGCTCCCATCGACGCTTAATATAACATCCTTTACTTTTCAGTGGCGACAAAAGTTTTATTAGCCGTGGTTTTAACTGGCGTGAATTAGGGGCTGAAATATTAGACGAAACTAGTTCTATTGGATGCAATACCGATTTTGTCTTTATTTTTGCATTTTCTCGCTCAGAGACCGATACTAATCGACTCTAGACTCAAAAAATATTGTGAATTCATATAATTTTCACATTTACGTGTTCTATGCATGAATTAGCGTTGACTCTACTCCTTGTACGGTGCATTTTTCATTGAATTTATGAATCAAAGCTATAAAGTTACAAATACTTTTTATTGCGAGATTCTCGCGAGAATCTCGCGAGATTTCTCGCTTCTCGCAGTTGTTATATCGATCTCGCCTCGAATTTTAAACTACAATCTCGCTCTCGTTCTCGTCTCGCATAATACGACGAGACGAGACGAGATGCGAGAGTACTCTCGCCTCGTCGTGCATCACTATTTGGGATTGACATTTGAGAAACAAAACCATGCAATTCTCAAGTGTCGAAGTGATTGTTTACCTAATTTCGCGGCCTTTACCATACCAACGATCGCGAAATCCAATTTCGCGGCCTGTATTGCGGCTGCGAAATGCTTATTTTGCGTCCGGTTGCACAAAAAAAAATTAAGAACGTGCTCTGCTCGGTGTACCGCCCTTTACGTATCTCTTACATAGATGTAATATGGGTTCAGAATCGAGCCATTATTAGAATCAAGACATTATTTATAATTTTATATTAATCAACAAAAATAGATGTGTTTTTGTCATTTTTTTGTAGATTTTTCAGATCTGTAAGACTTACAGATTTGTTCAGAAATGCAGTAAAATACACTGAAATACGATATTAAGATAAATCATCCGAGATTGTGCAACGAGAGTAGAAATTATTTCAACTTTTTGCAATATTCAGTTCGGTTGAACACTTTCATTGAATAGTAAAAATACACGGTTCATTTTGGTTGCATCAGCAAACCTGTTCATCTGAATTGATGCATGCATTTCTTTCGCCTTTACTGACATTATACCCGCGTAATGTAACTTGGGTTATTAATCTTATGCTGTCTGCAACAACTTTGCTTCTGCACTGCCCCAAATAGTATTACATTAATCATCCCTTATAACTCGTATGATCTCTTCCACTATGTCACATCATTTGCTTCGTGCATCTTGTGAATGAACGTGCGGGGGTGTTGTGGCGTGAGGGCGGGGGTGCAGACGGGGCGGAATCCCCTGTCTGAGAGCAGGCTAGCCATCCAGGCTGGCGCATGCGCTCTCTACAGGACCCGGCCAAAGCCAAAGCTGAATACTGAAGGATGTCTCTTGCAGGGATAACATGTCACGCAAAAGAGGCCAAACAATGGGGGTGGAAAGAAGAGAGAGAGAGAAAGAGAAAGTATTTGCCATCAAATTCTAATCTCTAATTAATCGATCTATCATTAGAAATATATTTATTCTCAGTAATAATATAAGAAGAGAGTGAGAATAAATTGAAAATAATTTGACAGATTTTTCCAAAACTTGCTGCCAGGCAATAGTAACGAAAGCCCGTAGAGCTTAAGATTTAAATTAGAATAATATGTTTTGTTTAATTGATGGGTAATATTCAAACTTATGATAGCTTATGGCTGCTTAAAATGTAACACGAGGGGTCTTCTAAGCTAATGGCTTCTTACTCCAACGATGACACACTGACTCTAACTGGTGGACGCTTGGATGGGTGGCATCCACGACTTCGTGAGAAGGAAGAACACACACTTTTACTTTGATTTTACTTGATGAACATCTATAATTTACGGACATTACTTTATATTTACTGATTAACTACTGACTAAAGTTTTATTTACATGGACGGGCGTTTAGCACGCGCCCCAAAACTAAAATACTACATGTTCCGACAACTAACGTCTTCACGAAGCGACGAACTAATCTAGACTCTCTAAAAACAAAGCGCTATCTTCAGGACAAGATTATCTTGGGGGTACAGGGTGCATAGGCTAGGGCATTCAAAGTCACGGTCGTATACATAATAATTTCTAGACTTAATGATCAACCAATAAATGTCGTGACTATCATAATATGATAAGAATTTCTAAACTGAATTTTGGAATTTATAACTTAAATAGATAGACAGAGTTAAAATATGATTACTGAAACTACAGGGTGCGGCAGAACCAACTGAGCAGTTTGGAGGGGCAGGTGTTCGGGCGGTGGCGTACCCAAATGGTTTGGACCGGAGTATATCGTGGCTTTGCCGTGCGTGCGTTTTATGAAAACAACCGATCTGTGATTGCGACGCAAAGAGCTTTTCGGCGATGGTTCAACATTCCGCGAAATAATGCTGTTCCTACTGCGAACACAGTTCGGTTCTGGATTCGGCAGTTGGAGGAAACTGGTAGCACACTAAGAATAGGTACACATGACCGACGAAGATCCATTAGAACACCAGAAAATGTGGAGCTAATGAGGACAGCAGTCAAACAATCGCCAAGACTTTCTGTTCGAAGGCACGCTATTGCATTGGGGGTTTCGGACCGCAGTTTGAGGAGGATACTGCATTTCGGTTTGAATTTCCATCCCTTCAAAATAATGATGATTCAGGAATTGAACCTAGCAGACGTCAGCCGCCAAAATCTGTGTGAGGAAATTCTTGCAGCGATCCCTCCTGAGGCAGCATTCTTCAGCAGCGACGAGGCACATTTTCACCTAAACGGGATTGTGAATAAACAAAATTTTTGCTACTGGGCTGAAAACAACCCCCAAATTGTTCACGAAAGACCGCTACATTCTCCAAAACTCGCGGAATGTTGAACCGTCGCCGAAAAGCTCTTTGCGTCGCAATCACAGATCGGTTGTTTTCATAAAACGCACGCACGGCAAAGCCACGATGTACTCCGGTCCAAATCATGTTAGGTACTAAAATAGGGATGCCGACAAAACAAAAGGAGACCTAGTGCAGCTGCCTGCCCCCGCCACTGCCCGAACACCTGCCCCTCCAAACTGCTCAATTGGTTCTGCCGCACCCTGTATAATTTAGAAAAGTTTATAAAAAGTTATTTATCTGTTATTGCTCTAACCATCGCCTTATCACAAAAATTATAGTTCTTATTTGCTGTGGCAATAAGGTTCACTTTGAAAGATGTGTTTACAGGTAGGACAGTAGTTTAAATGATATGACGTAATTACTGAACTACCCTAATGCAGAGAGTTGGGCGGTGCATGCGCAGAGTAGCTTATGAAACCGAAGGTTTGAAACTTTCATTTTTGAAATTTTTCAGTTGAAACTTTCAATATGAAACTTGCAAATGGCACATCAGTACTCCAACTATAGCTAAAGTCATATTCATATTCTATATGTGGTCCTTGACAAATTTGCGATGAACGCTGCTTTTCATAAAATCCAAAAGGTTGGATACAAATGATTTAGATTAGACTCAACAGGATTCAAATTCAAGTTGTCTTTCGACTTTCCCCTTTATTCTATTTGTAGTGAACGCTTCCTCAACTTAAAATTGAAACCACGAAACATACGATGGCTTTAATCTTAGTGTATGTTGAAATATGACAGAAATAATTAATGACATTTCAGTAAAATATGAAGCAGACGCAAGCACTCGTCTCTCTAGTTAATGGTAATGTTAATGATAAGAGATAAAATTAAACAAACGCATCCAAAGGTTGCCTGGCAGCATGTCAACATGAACAAATGACATCATCCACGCTTTTTTATCAGCAAACACTTTTATTTATTCATAATTGAAAATTCGTAGTGACAGCGCACGGCGCTCGGCGCCGCAGCTAACTGTAAACAAAGAGATTATTTTTTTCATCCTGAGTTAATTAAAACTAATCACTTTTGACAGTTGGCGCTGAGAACATTTTTCAACTAAATATTTTATAACGTCTTAGTGAGGACACAGAATCTATTTACAATTTTTCAGGGACAAGTTTTAATTATTAGCAGATACTGGGTTTGTAAACCAAACACTTTTTTGCGACTTTCTCGAAGAATAGACAGCTTTGTATTTCGTAATTTTCAATTAAAGATGATATTGTAATTAAAGCTCCGTAAAAATCTCTCCATTTTTAAACAGCGTTTTAGTTAAAACAAGGCTTGTGGTACCATCCATTTAGGTTATACCTAAAAGAAATTATACAACAAATAAAAAATGGTAAAATAAATATTACTTGTTTCATTTTTCAAGGCACTCTAATAATTTTTCTAAAAGAACATTAAATTTTATTATTTTCCAACAGTGAATTTCTGTAACAAAATTACCGTAGAATGAAAGATTATTTTTTAAATAGCCTCAAATTTGAAAATATCACGAAATATCCATTAAATATTTTACAACTAATTATTGAAATTTGCGTAATATTTTGAATAAGTCACGTGATCTGAAACAGAATGTGACGTCAGAGTAGATACAGTTCAACATGTGGCAAATTATCGCCTACTTTTATTTATATAAATAGCGTAGGTGATGGACAAACTGTTTTCCTATTGGCTATGAAGACGTGTACGTACTTTGGTTGTTTTTCATGACTATTTCTGACGCCAATCTTTTCATTTAATTATTTATGAAAATAATAAATTAATATTATTTTTTACCTCCCGCTACCCTTAGTAAGGGAGGCATAGGGGTCGTGCTAATAATCGCATATCGATATTTTGGTAAATGACCACGTTTTAAGGTCCCTAGAATCCAATTTTAACATTTTCACGATAATGTTTGTGTGTATGTGTGTATGTATGTGTGGATCCTCCACTCTAACTCAAATACTATCATTCAGAAAATTTTGAAACCTTGTATTTCGAACTTTTTCTGTAATAGAGCCCATTAGATTTTGGTGAAAATCGGATAACCGGAAATGGCACTTTACTAGAAGCTCAAAATAGTTTTTCTTCGAAAAATACCTTTAAATGTTATTTTTTCGAGACTAATGTTATTATAAAAATTAAAGATTATTAATTTTTCTATAATTTTGCATTAATACTTTTTCTATATATTTTATGGATAAATTTATAAAAATATCTATAATTTAAATCCCAGAGTCTACGCTTTAAACAAACAATAGAAAAGGAATTCAATATAGTTTCCAGCATAAGTAAATATGTAGGTATGTATTTAGATTAATAAAAATTAACGATTCACTAAAATATTTAAGCTAATCCTCATTTTTGAATTAGTGAATTCTATTCTATCCCGATATTTAAAATTTAATCTTCATTTTATGATAGCTCCGGTGGCTCAGTGGTTCAACGCCTCATGTCATGAGTGCCCTCTGGGCTCTGAGTTCGAATCCCACTAAAGCATGGATGTGTGTGAATGTGAACCCACTCTGTAATTGGGATTAAATCATGTTGAGGGGTTTAAAAAAAGGTAGTTACTTGGATAAGATTAGACTATCTTTTAAGAAATAAACTGTAAAAATTAGAGTAAAATTTGCTAATCCAAAAATAAGGATTAACTTAATCTGTTTTGTGACTCGGGCTGTAAATGGCGGGAGGTATTGTGTTGGCCACACCACATATTTATATTCATACCGGCTTGTAATTTTTTTATATACTGTATCTGGTTTAAGATTGCAGTGGTGTGAAAATAGGAGCAGTTCGATCTTGTTGTTTGATTGGGTAATATCGACATCAACGACCAAATTTAACTAGACTAAACTTCATCTGGTTTGTTTTGATTTCGGCTGGCCAAACAGAGAAACTAGAGATGGAGATATGTCTTGTCTAGTTCGAGTATTACACACTAGAGGTCACCACTGAGGCCACGTAGAGTATCAGTGTCTAGTTTGAACGTTGCTCGCTAGAGGCGTAAATGTTCTGAGTTAAATTTCTTGGTTAACATTAAATAATTTATAAGGTTTCATATTAAAGAAAAATCAGCGTGTCACTCACAAAACCACTAGAACCTTAGATCAGGAATAGAGGGGGAGACAAGGCTTAGTCACGCGTATATTTCCAAATCATCTGAGCGATTTTGAACCTTATTGAAATGTCAAAATCAGCCGCAAAAGGCTAGTCGACCAGTTAAATACTGTTATGTTACAGTTGGCCAAATCTAAATAAATACTTGATTATCCATAAATACAAATTATCTTGATTTTGTTTTATAAAACTAAAATAAATACGAAAGAATATTAATAAAAAAATCTTAAACCACAGTATAGTCAATTTTTCTGATTATCCACCTTACTTAAGTACCTACCTGTATGTAGTGCTGGTTGCATTGAAGCATCGTTGTTTCCACCATAGTTAAAATAATAATTGAAACCATTTTCCATATGTATCTAGATCATTCCACTGATTGAATGTTTATATTTTTTCGTGTTTTACCCCTATGCGTCCTCTTACTCTTGTGATTTTTCAACTGCGTCTTCCTGTTCCGCACGAACACGTGTTGAAGCGTTGAATAGAACCGCACCAGCCTTCATTACCCGCTCGCATTCACCGAGATGAATACGAATGCGAACATGGAATGGAATACACAAGACGTAAAACACAACGCAGAGGCCTTCCAGGTACGGCCATTGTACCGCCACTAAACAATAACAAAAGCCCGAGGAACTAAACCAATGAGCCAAAGACAAAAAGTGAAGAGGGATAGGAAGGATTAAAAAAAGGATTAAGTTTCGGGAAGCAGGAGAAACAAATAATAAGAGAGAAAAAATGCTTAATGGAAATACGAAATGCAGTGAATTTATCTGGAAATAATATTATATCAGACGGCTCATAATTGATCTTAAATAGTCATCTCTCGTGAATAATAGGTACTATAGCTTACTTTAGCTTGCTTGTATATTTCTCTAAATAGTACAACAATAACCTAACACCTAGCCTAACGCATAACACTCGGCCCGCGTTTTCTAAGCCTCAGTTTTGTTCGTTAGGTTAGATAATGCTGATGCTGAGGTGTATTTAGGGAAATTAAGGATTTTAATTTTTTGAACATGGTTCCACGTTCGGGACTCTATACTCTATCCGTTTTAACTATAGAGTGGTGGGAAGATAGGTGCAGTTCGATTTTGATTTTTGATTGGATAATATCCCGATATTATACAAACAACAAGATCAAACTGCACCTATCTTCACACCACTCTATAGTTAAAACGGATAGAGCATAGACACTTATTAATAATAGCGAATCCATTCAAAATTATAAAAATAAAAAATCTGATTTGGCCATCACATTACCTTCCGTCAAATCTATGAATTTTGTATAAATCTCATACATAAATTTCCTTACAAAAGATTCTATTTCTTGTACATGATCTTAAGGCAGTTGTGTGTATTTTATACAAATTCCATACAGAAAGTTTCTAGCAAAAGATCCTATATTTCCAGGATAATTATAACACAAACATATTGTCAATTGCACTTGACACGGACACCTTTCAATCAGAATTTTTTTATATAGCACCTGTTTCCAGAGTTATAGCATAGCTGGCTAATATATATATCATGCTAAAAGTCGCATAAATGAGCACGTTTTAAGATCCCTAGAATCCAATTTTAACATTTTCACGATGATGTCTGTGTGTATGTATATGCGTGGATCCTCCACTCTAACTCAAATACTATCATTCAGTAAATTTTGAAACCTCGTATTTCGACCTTTTCCATTATGGAAAGAGCCCATTAGATTTTGGTGTAAATCGGATAGCTGGAAATGACATTTTACTTGCAGTTCAAAATAGTTTTTCTTCGAAAAATACCTTTAAATGTTATTTTTTCGAGATTAATGTTATTATAAAAATTAAAGATTATTAAATTTTCTACAGATTTGCATTAATACTTTTTCTACATATTTTATACATAAATTTATAAAATTATCTATAATTTAAATTCCGGAACATACGCTTTAAACAAACAAAACTTCTTGGTTACGCAGTTATTCAAATGTATGTAACTGACAGATAAATGTCACTGTCAACGAATTAATCATTTCAAATTAATAATAGTAACGTTTTAAAACGAAAAAAGTAAATAGAACAATAGAAAGGAAATAAATACAGTTTCCAGCATTAGTAAATATGTAGGTATATATTTAGATTAATAAAAATTAAAGATTCACAAAAAAGTATTCTATCCCGGTCTTTAAAATTTAATCTTCATAAACTGCCAAATAGAGAAAAATTCGCTAATTCAAAAATAAGGATCAGCTTAATCTTTTTTATGACTCGGGCTATAAATGCCGGGAGATTTTTTTAACTCGATATCCATTTAATATGAAGTGCAAAATGCATTCAAATCGTATAGAGAATAAAATATTCTTTAATATTTATAATAACATTAAATGTGAAAAAATGATATTTAACATCGTTTTTTCAAGAAAAATCGTATTCCAGGGACCCTAAAACGTGCTTATTCATTAAAAACTCACGACCGAATTTTTTGACCAAAGACAATACCTTCCTTACCTAAAATAATCTTCACAATATTCGTGTAAAATGAATGTTTCGAGAGAAAACTCCAATAAATTGTGGCAAATAGCAAAAAAGTTGATGTTTTTGTGGAGTACTGTACTTGTTTTTATATTTATTCGCAAACTGTCCTATATTAATTCATCCAATGTTGTATCCATATAATCCGTATACGCGCAATAATTCGCTTTCGCATCCCCTATGCGAATTGATCCCCGCGTTCATTGAACTTTCCCTCTCTAACGCGTTCGGTATGAGGGTAGGATTGCGAATTGGATTCCCTTTCACCCTGTGCTCAGTGTGGCTCGGTGCTTGTACAGAGGGGTGGTCAACCTACCACAATGCATTGCGCTGTGACTGCACGGGCTCGCACTGCTGCGATGCGGACGGATCGTCCGTGCCTGGGATTCGAACCTCACACCTCCCGACACCAGTATTGATTCGTACCGCTGAACCCCGTGCCGTGCACGGTAACAGGGACTACGTACAGAAACTAGGCTAGTATTATAACAAGGAAATTGAGATGTTATTCACAAATATAGATAGATAGGTGTCATGTAAATAATAATACACATAGATATGTAGGCGGCTATGAAAATTGGAGATATTGAAAGTTCAAAACTAGGGTAAGGGGCTGTCCTTAAATTACGTAACGCAAAATTAGGCAATTGTTGATACCCCCTCCCCCCCTTGTAACGCACCCGTAACGCAAACATGAATCCCCCCCATATATTACGTAACGCAGTACTTGACCCCCCACCCCATTTTTTTACTAGATATAAAAGTATATGACCTCCTTAATATTCAGTTAAAATTTGAAACAGAAACTATTTAAATTAATGTACATAAAGATGAAAAATAATAGAACAGAACAGAAACTATTAAAATTAATGTACATAAAGATGAAAAATAATGTACTACTCTTGCCCTACGGCTTGTCACCCCAATTTTTACCTTCCGTCACCTTTAGGTAAGGAAGGTATTGTCTTTGTTCAAAAAATTCGGTGGTGAGTTTTTGATGAATAAGCACGTTTTCGGGTCCTTAGAATACGATTTTACTATTTTTACGATGATGTCTGTATGTGTGTGTGTGTATGTATGTGTGTCCGTGTGTGTGTGTGTGTGTGTGTGTGTGTGTGTGTGTGTGTGTGTGTGTGTGTGTGTGTGTAACAAAATTTTCGTCTACGATAACTTCCTTACTACAATTCTAAAAATTATAATTCTTTCGTATTTCTGTTCGTTATATCTATGAGAAGATCTGATTAGATTTTGGCTAGAATTGGTCAACCGGAAGTACCCTCATTTGAAGATTTGAACAGTTTTTCTTGAAAAAACTTTGTTAAATATCATTTTTTCACATTTAATGTTATTATAAATATTAAAGAATATTTTATTTTCTATACGATTTGACTGCATTTTATACCTAATATTAAATGGATATAGAGTTAAAAAATTATAAAGAAATTAAATTTCATAAAGTAGCCATAGCTGTGGAAACAGCTACTATATTAAGAAAACTTTGATTGAAAGATGTCAGAGTCAAGTGAAATTGACATAGTGTGTTTGTCTTATAATTTTACTGGAAATAGGTATAGGATCTTTTGCTTTCTGTATGGAATTTGTATAAAATACATACAACTGCTTTAAGGTAATGTACAAGAAATAATAATAATATTAAATCTTTTATTTCTGCAGATACATTACACTGTATATAGAAAACGTCACAAAATAATAATTTTCTGTATGAAATTTGCATAAAATACATGCAACTGCCGGAAGGTAATGTACAAGAAATAGAATATTTAATTTAGCAAGGAACTTTCCGTATGAAATTTGTACAAAATACATAGAACTGACGGAAGGTAATGTGCTGGCCACATCAGATTTTTTTACTATATATAAAAGTATATGGCCTCCTTAATATTTAGTTAAAATTTGAAACAGAAACTAATTAATGTACATAAAGATGAAAAATAATAGCAGAGAAATTAAAAGTTTTTCCTTATGATTTGATATGAATTGCATTGCACGAATGAAAGACCACTGGCCCGAATTTGAACTGTGCCCGACATTTGTTGAAAACAAATGACTGCCTGCATATACGAATTAGCACCGCGAAATGTGAATGTTTCAAAACTATTAAAGCAAGTTTAGCAATATTTTTTTATATTTTATCGTTACGTAACGCACACATTAACCCACCCCCTCGTAACACTTCGGGACGCTACTCTTGACCCCCATCCCCCCCTTGAAGCGTTACGTAATTTAAGGATAGCCCCTAATGAAACATCTATCAATAATTATGTTTTTCTACGACCACCATGAAAAGTTGATATTTATGCTCTCTTTTGTCATCGTAAAGTTAATGATTACTAAGGAACGAGCAAAAAAATACTTTACGGCGCGTCTCTCATAGCAATGCGCGGTAAAGTACTTAATTTGCTCGCTTAGATAAATACATCTTATTATTAAATTTTAATTTATTAAAACAATACTTACGAAATCTAAAATATGCGTTAAGTTCTGTTTTACACTACAAATGTGCTACAAACAATACGAAGTTAGCTACGCTACCAACTTATTTATTTAATTAAGTTACAACTTTATTCTGTTGGTGAATGTACATTTAATTACAACTATAAATATATTTCATAATTAACAAACTTAGTGGATTTAATCATTGACCGACAATGTTAAAATTGAATGTGCAGTTTTGGCAGTTTTGTATATTTATTACAGAGCTTGAAACAGCTGACGAGGATAAATTAGATTCTGTGACTGTGACATTCTCACTAGAATATTCAGTTAGTGTGGCAGTGGCAGAAGTTTGATTCTCCTTGTTTGTTAAAATTTTATGCGCTGTATCAATTTTATTTTTCAAACTTTCATCAACATAACCTTCTGCAACAGCTAATGAACGCCAGCCACCATGACGTTTTAAAGTCATAATGTCAGCTCCGGAATTAGCTAGTAATGTAGCAGAGGATCTGCGGAAACAATGGCCTGTAAATGATTTCGATTCAGGTAAATTCAGATATTGTGCAATGTTAAATGGAATTTTTCCTATAGTGTTCATTCCAACAACTTGTGCGGTACATTTGCCATGCTTATAATTTATGAATAATCGCCGAGATGATATGTTAGAGGGTCGAAGAGCAACATATCTTCTGTACATTGACAAAAGATTATGATCATCAACAATAAATGTTCGCTGCACATTAGTTTTTGAGTCTGGAATCTTCACAATTAAAATGGACCCATTATCCTCAATATCATCTACAGTCATCCTAACAAATTCGTCGTATTCTCAGTGAAAATTTGCATCGTTAGACATTTTAACTTCAATAAAAGCTTTTGTAACTTATTTCGATGAGATTTATTAAAGTTATCTGAGATATTCTCACATGTTACGTCTAATTTTTTTTAGAAACAAACGCCATAGATCTCAATTGTTCTTACTATGCGCAGATTCCTATTGCGCATATCTTCTATCTCTTTAAATTGAAAAGGTCCATTACAGATGCAAAATTATTATTATTTTAAATCGTTAATACATACATTTAAAATACGGTTTTAAAATTACTGTTTCAAATTTCCCGCTAAAACGCACTTGTTTCTCATGACGTCTCGATGTAGTAGTTTAGTAAATACTCTGTAAAAATAAGAATTTCTTTAGTGTTTACCTGTATTTTCCTTTAAAAAAAAGAATTCTAAAACTTATAAGGGGTGCGTAGAGAAAAGAAAATACTGATGATAAACAGTAAAGAACTTCTTATTTTTGCAAAGTATTTGCTAAACTACTAGATCGTGACGTCATGAGGTGTTTTCTTTCGGTCAGCGATTCAGGAACAATTCGATCGGTGCGATCCGATTGAATGACGTCATGAGTATGACACGAAAGAATAGTACTCTGTAATGATCGCAACTTTTGGTAAGTTGAAAGTTGTGCTTCCAAGCTAGAGCAATCAGATCGCAGTGATCACAGTTTAGGAGCGATTCGATGGAACGGATTGCAGTCATGAAGTTAGTGGTGGGGGTATGTGTTTGCAGAGCAAAAGAACACGCCCGATCAGATTGGGATTGCTCAATCCGATTTTTTGGGACCGAAAGACATAGGTGCTCTATGAGCGACAAGAGCATTTTAGCGGGAAATTTGAAACAAAAATATTAAAACCTTATTTTCATTGGCTACGTAGATAACATTCCAAATAACCCTCATATTGTGCTCATTATTCTTGTATAAAGCATAACACTGTACGCGTACATTCTACGTCCATATCTACCGATCTCTTTGTACTCTTTTGCTTCTATATGAGCATCTACAATCCACGTCCACAATATATTTATGCTAGGGTGGTCGGTGACATTTTAATCCTCGTATCGATTTAAAAGGGCCGTGTGTTGTGCGTGGTGCGTCCCCTCATGCAATACAAGCGCGTCATTTGCACTAACTACGTACGAGTACTCACTCACTACCCCTGTATGCAAGCAAACTCTTTTGCCGTTTGCATTGAAGAGAAAATCACAAGTGGAGATCAAACATTCAGCGCAGATGAGAGGAGAGTTTGAGAGTATATTGCCATAAAGAACGAAAGTGTCTTTCACCCAGAGCTGGGCAATACTTGCAAGAAAAGTACTTTATTAAGCTTGCAAGTACTTTGAGTACTTCAAATACTGTACTTAAAGTACTTTATATTTATAGTACTTTGTACTTGACAAAGTAAATCTATTCACATGTACTTGGTACTTAATACTTGGAAAAATACTTGAAGTACAATGAAAAATACATGAAGTACTTTAAATGTACTTGAAGTACTTTAAATGTACTTGAAGTACTTAAATGTACTTGAAGTATTTTAAATGTACTTGAAGTATTTTAAATGTACTTGAAGTATTTTAAATGTACTTGAATTACTTTACGGGGTCTCGTG